>JAQFVV010000018.1:8316678-8409178 GCA_028023455.1 Epiperipatus broadwayi
GCCTATTGAGATGTCTATACCAGGTCTTGTCAAGGAAGTTAAATCTATAGTAACTTTATATGTAGACAACATGGTGGTTGTATCTAAAAATTCTCAAGAATATTTAATATACTTAAATTCTTTTTTAAAGAATGTAAATATAAAGGGCTATAGATTAATATAAACAAAGCACCTTGATGTCTACTGAGGTGGTATTTTTGGTCCATATTGTGAGAAATGATGGTATTATACCATATTCTGATAAAATAATGGCTGTAAAAAAATTTGAGACTCTGAAAACTAGTAAATAAGATCACTCTTAGTCCTCTGTAACTTTTATCACAAATTTTATACAATATAGCTTTGGATATGCAATATCTTTTGCAATTATTAAAAAAGATTGGAGCTTGGAACTAGGCATCCAAACATGATAAAGATTTTTAAAAAATTAAAAGGAAATTTATTGATACAGCAGTGTTATCAGATTCTGATTTCAATAAACTGTTTTACATTCAAACTGATAGCAATAACTATGGACTCAAAGAAATTCTATTTCAAATTCAGGAGAATAAAACAACCTGGAGTTCTTTATTTCTTGAGTAGATTATTAAATGGTTCAGAGTTGAATTATACAGTCATCAAAAAAAACCTGACAGTAATTTGAGCTTTTCAAAAATTTAGGCAATTTTTGGGGGGGATCAGAGGCTATAGTGATCATAGATCATAGTCTTGAATTCTTGAACACATCTACTTTACTAATAGGTGTAGAGTGTGGTGGAGCCTCTATTTCAGGAATATCAATATTTGGTTCAATATTGCAAAGGTGCAGAAAACATTGCAGCTGACATCTTTAGTCAAAATTCAAGTCAACTGTTATTGCAGCATTTAAGTGCAGAGAACATTTATATGGCATTTATTAATCTATCATTAGGTGAGTCTGTGAAAGACAGTTTAAAGATCTTGTCTCAGATACAAAGACTAGATCACAAATTCAAAGATACAATTAATCATCTAAAATTGAGACCAGCTAAAAGAGAACAGATGGAGAATTGTAATCCCTTGGATGCTTAAAAAAATTTAATCAATTATATACACTGGTTATACAGACACTTTGGCTCAAAAAAGATAAAATATTTATTGTGTAAGTTATTCTAGTGACCAAAAATGTATTGTAGTATAAAATCTGTACTAACCCATTGTGAAATCTGTCTCCAAACTAAGCACAGTAATAGATCTTATATAGAAGTAATATGGTCAATATTACTGAAAAAGCCTAATAAAATTCTGGGTATTCATTGCTATGGTCTATTGCCAGCATTTCAAAGAAAGAGATATTTAAAAATCTGATATATTTTTGAAATATGTGGAAGCATATCCTATTACTGAAGATTAAACAAGAAATTGTATTAATGTATCGGAAAAGCAACACATTCCTATAGTGGGAAAAACTGAAAGTATTATAATGCACAAGGAAACACTTCTTCTATCTGCAGAATGACAATGTTGAATGTTAAGGAATGACATCAAACATATATTGATCTCCATCAGATACCCTTAATAATGTATATCACCAATGAAAAAAGAAGAAGCATTAACAAAAGCAAACCCCTTATTCTTTTAAAGTATGCAATAAAGTGTTTATGAAGACATCTAATGTTAATCATTCTGAATATGTCTTTAAAAAAAATAAAAATTTTATATAAAGGACCTTATGAAATTGTAAAGAAGCATGGTGAAAATTCTCATTTAATTCAGAATGATAAAAATACAAAAGGTCCATATAATGGTCCAATCCTTAAACCATGTAGGATAAAAAATGAACATTAAAATTATTAAGACACTAATAAAAGAGTATACCAGCTTACAGAAAGATCAAGAGAGAGATTAGAAAATATAATTTAAGTACATTAAAGATGACATAAAGAAATACAAATCAACTTAAACCAAGGAAGTCTTTATATGAAAAAGAGAAATGAAAGTTTCACTGTCCCATTGTCTTCTTTTAAAGGGAGATATGTAATCCTTGTCATAGGCTAAATGATAATATTTTGAGAATAATGCGTGTGTTAACTTACACACACACACACACACACACATATATATATATATATATATATATATATATATATATTGTACCTATATTGATATAGGCACATATAATTTTTATCTAAAATTATTATTAAAGTAATCTTTCGTAAAAGAAAAACATAAAATTAAATGTTGAAGAGTTTATTCAGTTTGTTTTAGAAAAAGATGGGAATTAAATAGTTTTTATTAGTATTCGTAAAAATATAAATATACAAATCTCTTTTCATTCAAGTTTGGTTAAGGAAAAAATAATGTTAAAACTAAATAGTAAATTGTATTAAAAATATATATGCGTATATATGTACATTTGTAAATAGAATAAATGTTATTATAAAGTTAAAGAAGATTATTATTAAAAAACACGACAATGGCTATTAATAAAATATAAAACATCTCTGCATGGCTATTACTAATTAAGCAATCTTCCAAAACATGTTTATCAAAGGATTAATTGATAAGAAATTCGACAACAGATCTTTGCCGGAGATATCAGAAAGACAACACATTGCAGATATAAATAGACCTTTTTTATCGGACAGTCATTCAGTTCCACAAATTAATTGGGTGAGTTCAGTTCACAAAGTTATTGAGAGAGTGCAGTTTGGAAATTAATTGAGTCAGTTAAGAAACAAAATGCAGTGCTGAGAATATTTTGGAACGCACGTTTATCTCCAGCCCAGATGTCCAAGAAAACAGCAGATCCGCCCGTGAAATAATGTCAGCTTAACATCTTAGAAAATCTCCATCAGTATCTATTTGTCTCCAATAGCAATAATCGTGAAAATCAGGAAACTCAGCAAGGAAACGTCCCAGCTGTCTGGTAAGCATTTATAATGGAAATATCCTCACCGAAAGCAGCCTCCAAAGAACAAAATTCTACATCAACATTCAAAATCCTAGGTAAAACATTTGCTTATTTTCGTTTATACTGTAATAGCCATTGCATTTCATTAATTTGTGCAAATCCTCCAAGAGTCTAATTATATGAACTCGATATCATACATAAATGAACTATTGATGTGTGTGATTAAATTTCAAATGCTATGTAATACTTTAATATTATTATGTGTGTGCATGAGTTAATATGTGCGTGATCATTATATCAATATTTATTAGTTAAATTAGAGTATTCTGTTATTAAATCTATAGGAATATTTAAACTATTTAGAAATGTTAATTTAAAATATGCGTGTGTTTTATTAGAATTATAAAATGTTTAAATTTAGTAAATAAATGTTAGTTAATAAATTATCTTTAAAATTAAACTTTATTTGTCGGTCAATTCTTTTTATCAATTCCTTTTATCAATTCTTTTACAATTCTTTTTATAAATTCTTTTTAACAAATTCTTTATCAAGTCTTAAGTCTTTTAACCACTAATTAAGCATAATCTATTAGTGATTATAAACAACTGAGCTAGTCGTGGATTTAGGCGTTGGGTTAGTTGCCACTATTCAAAGTGCGTTGTCTATTCTTTTAGAATAAGCAGCTGGCGCCCGTGTTTATACACAAACAAAAAAAAGTGCTTTGAACTTGGTGTTGAACTCAACAGTCGAGAAGAAGTTATGTCCTGGAAATGTAACATTAGTTATATACTTTATAGCTATCGTTTGGGCATACATACTCTCCGAGTATGTTCTTCTCTGCCTAAGAGGCCGGTGATTCGAATTCACATATTCGAGCACAGTTCAATATATATATATATATGATAAAAGAAAGAAGAGAGCGGTGAAATATTCATGCATATAAAATTATTAAAATAAAAATTATTTATTTTGTAAATACACACAAATATATTCCACTCAATTAATATTTCCTTTATTGGAAGAATACATTATTTTAGAAATTCATTTAGATAACAATCCTAAAAATTCTAAAGTAAAAAGGGGATTGTATGCAAATGAGGCTGGTGGTATATAAATGACACAGATTTTTTTCTTCTTTTGTTGTTCTGAAGGAGAAGAAAATGGAAAATTAGTTACAAAGGTTAAATTAGAAAAGAGTGTGTTGATTCACAATTATTTGGATTTACTAGATCATAAAGACAGGAAAATATTTATTACATTAGGATACTTTTTGTATATAGAGGCTAGAAGAAAGGGAGGGAATGGCACATTGATTCTTATCTTAAGCTTATTGCCCAGTTCTTCATAATCTGCTAGGTAAGAAAGAAACTAAACTATGGAGATAAGTTGCCAAAAAATGTTATTTAATAGAATGATAATACACTAATACCTAGCATAACTGTGTTTGGCTCTTATTTGATTATCAATAATACTAAAAACATTAAAAGAAGAAAAGATATCTAAATGAAGATAATAGTATTCAAGAACTAAACAGTAGGATATTCTGAAAAAAAATTAATTTTTTTTTTTAATATTTAAAGAGAAATAATACTATAGTATTAAAGAATAAAAGTATTTAAACTGAAAATATTGGAGGAATGAATTATGCTTTAATTCACATACAGGTACACAAATAAAAATATTACTATAAAGTCTGTATAAAATAATTATTTTTTATATACATATGTGAGGGTATGTGAACTTTTGATTATGTTATCTGACTTGATAAGTTTATTCAAGAGGAAGTATACAAAATAAGAATATATTTATTTTATTTATCTTTTATTGCATTAAAAAAATTATTTTCTTATTTATTAATCTCTTTGTTTGTCATTTAATATACATACTGAAAACAAGTTTTGTTAAAATATCTTTTTTTGTATAAAATATGCTAGTAGTAAAATATAAGACACACATGTGATTCTGTGTGTGACCCCTCCCCCTTCCGCATCAACTTTGAGAACATGTACGCTGATGAGAGAAGTATCTGGATATTACAATTATAGAAACAATTGGTAAATAATGTTGTTAAATATTCCCATTTAAGAAGGTTTGCTGCAATCTTTCAATAAATAAAAACACAAAACCAAATAAAATACAATAAAGTCATCATTATTATCCTGAATTAATTATATTTTATTCATACAAATAAATGTTTCTATATTTGTCACATATTATTGGTGAGGATTTAAACCTGAAAGAATAAAGTAATACCATTACATATTACACCAATAAAAAAATGATATCATAAGTACCAATATAATTGGCTGAGTACCATCACATAATTATTTATATCCTGGCTGCTGTTACAATACAGAGATGAAAAGTTAAACATTTTCAAAAACTTCCACCAGGTGTAACAATAGAAAATATCTTATTTAACAGGGTTAATATATAGAAATTTTTGCAATACATATGCTCAAGCAAAAGTATTTTTAGAAGCTACTATTACTTTTTATAATATTTAAAATAATATCTTGAATGTTAAAGTTTTTTAATGAAGCCAATTTGCTTGCATAGTTATACAAATATGACAATCATCATCAAAAATTGAAAGAAATTTAATCCATTATGCTGACTCTTTATATATCTATATAATTCATACAATGTAATAAATTTAATAATAATATATATAATTGAATTTATAAAAATGGAATTTCATGTTAAAATAAAGTATTTACATGTAGATATTAATATATATAATGATAACAAAATTATATTAAAACTTTTATTGGAGAGAATAAAATTTAAAAAATAATTTCTAAAGATTCACAACAAGCATGGATATAAAATATGCAGTTATTAAAAATTTTAAACATAGAAACACTTTACAAAATAAGTTTATTGAATTATGCAAACATTATGGATATAACTCTAAGAGTATTAAAAATATATTTTTAATCACAGATCACCTAATTTAAATAATAATAGTATTTGTATTATAAAAAATAATAACAGCTCTAATAAAAAATGGACAAAACTTTTATGCTTTCCTAAAATTTATAATACATTAATAAAATAATAAAAATTATATAGATAAAAACATAAACATAGAATGATCAAATGGTAAAAATCTAGATAAATTAATAATATAAAAAAGGAATTGTGTATAAATTTAAATGTGGAAATCGCAATATAATTTATTATGGACATATAAGAAAATGAACTGAGATGAAAAAGTAAAAGAATATAATAATGCATTTAATAAAAGAGATGATAAATCTGCATTTTATATTCATTATGTAAAATATAGGCATAAAATAGATTTATAGAAAATATAAAATCCTTAAACTCTATTAAAGAACTTAATAGAATGAATACATATGAAACAAATTATATTATAACTAGAACAAACATAACTGTATAAGTACATTAATTTAATTAATAATTGGCTAATGAAAAATGACTGGAAAATTATATTGTATACATTTATACAGGATTTTTTTTTGTATATATTGTATGATTGTTATAATTGGTTTTAATTAAATGTATATATAAAAAAATTGATGTAATGTAAATTGACATTTTAACAATATTTTTATCATATTGTTAGGGGAAGGGGGGATTGCCAAAAAATGCTTTTATGCATTATATATATATATATATATATAATTTTATATTATGTGATTTTTTTTAAACAAGTCACTATATCACAAAAACGTTGTCATTTTTTTAAAAGATATGTTCTATACCAAATAAAGTGTATTTAACATAATCTCTGCATAAGTAAAAATGAGTAATCAATTAACACAATATTATATATCATTTAATTATATAATAATGTGAAAAGCTGAAACCTTTGACAGATACACCTTAAAAATGCTTAAATGACAGCCAATCAGATAGTGATAATGACTGCACAAGGAACTTTCAATTCAAGCACAAGACAGAGATTTTATGAGAAAAAGATGGAACCCACCTTCTTCTCTACTTAAATTTATATATAATTTTAGCAGTCATGGGTTTTTTTAATAAGTTATAAAACTGTTTTTCATAATGTCATCTTAATATAATTTTCTTCAACAAAACAGATTGGCATGTTTATTGAATTACATTTACTTTGATTTATCTTGCATTTAGTAACTTTCCCACTTAATCTTGAAACTTTTAGGCTATATAAATTTATGTTGAAAAAATTATAAAATAAGTTATTAACTCATGTACTTGAATGATACATCTACTGATAAATTTAAGGGTTTTTAAGGATTGTGAAATCTCATTTTATATGAAAAAAGTAATAAAGATCAGTTATTCACAAATAACTTTATTTGCCAACAGCTACTTTTATCTGAAAAAGATTAGGCTTTTACTATCTTTATTATAATATGTATTTGCTATTGATTGTTTAGTTTGATCTTTATAATTTTATCAGGTGCTTCACTTTTTAGCATTATTTTTTAAACTTTTAGTTAACTTTTCAATTTTGTAATAGATGTTATCACAGGAGATCAATATCAAAGACTTCATTTGTTTCCTAATTGCATTATATGATTTATCGTCATAGTTTTATTAGAAAATGTAACACTCTTCTTTCACTCTTCATACAGTTTGTCACAATTTTTATAAACCAACCAATAATTGTTATTAATAGTTCTTTATGTAACCAATATGTATATTGTTATCAGATACTTCCACTTTAGTTTCACTTCAACAGGCAAAATGAGGAAAAATTATTGTGACACTTTCATTAAAATAGTAAAAATTTATTTAATACTCAAGAATTATTCCCTTCCTGGTTAGATGAAAAATTTTCTGTTTTTGAAGCAAATTCAAGGCATGGTGAGACAATAAACAAGTAACCATTATCTGTAGTGTTTTCCCATTGTTTACCACCACTTAAATATAATATATTCCCACATTTAAATATTTAATGCTATAACACAAACTTTTATAAATCTTTATAACAGTCTATCTTTATTTAATAGTTATTCAAAAATAGAAATAATCTGTTTGAAGAAAAATATTTTTCTTTAATGATTTTGGCTCAATTTTTTTATTTATTGTTGTTGATATATAATTTTGCTCATTTAAATATTATAGAAAAAAAAGTGTTCGCCATCTTTTATGAATTTGAGTTGTTAACACCCGATTCTGATTTAATTCTCTCACTGGGAGTAACTCTAGAAAATTTGTTACAAAATATATATTTTACACATTTTTGCACGTCTGAATTACCTTTATAAAATAACATAGGGCTAAGCATTGAATAAAAGTAACTAATTGTTACCATTATAGACACGAGAGATAATTTGTATTTTTCTCTGAGATATTTTTCCATAAGTAAATAAACAAACATTGAAGTCCAACAAACTAAAAATACTCCAACGATGTAAATAATCACATTAGTGTTTTTATCGTCTCCTTTTGAAAGGCGCGTTTTTCTTTGTCTAACACTATTAAATATTTTAATATAAAAAAGTATAACAAGCAGTAATGGAATAAATATACCAAAAGCAAGAATGCATATATAATAAGTTCCATAACTATCATCAATCCAAAAAGCAAGGATAAAACGGTAAGGATCGAATAATAGATTTACATACAATCGTGATATCAAAATTACTATTATAGAACGAATGCAGTTTTGGTTTTGGCGATAATGAACACTCCACGTTACCGAATAAAATCTGTCAAATGAAATAATTACCATATTTGCTATAGTTTCTAAAGTTAAGATCCAATCCAGATAAGTAAATATAATTTGATAAGACCAATGTTCTTTTGGCCAGTTATTAAAAGTAAATTTTATAAAATATGAAGGCATTATAATTAATCCAATCAAAAAATCTGTGATGCACATATTTACAATATATATATTAAAAGCTGTGTGGAATTTCCTTTTAGAGCATAAAACAAATATAATTAGTGCGTTGGCAATAATAGTTGAAAATGCTAGCGGAAGTTTTAAAAAATTTAAAAATCCGTCGACTCTAATCCATAAATTTAAGGCACTATTGTTTTTGTAGGTAGTGCAAACCGAATAGGTTTTTAAGTCTTGTGTAAAATTATGGCACGCCATTTACAAATTCAGCATTTATTATGTTTCAACAATCTAACTATGAAGCAATAGCGTGAAAATCTTAATAAGTATCTCTATTTTTAAAATAATAAAATAAAATTTTAGTTAAAAAATAAAAAAAAGCATTAAATGTTGTATACATTAAACAAATTAGATACTTAGAAAATTTATTCATGCACATTAATAAACAGTTAAATTAAATTCAAAAACACATTATTAACAATAAGGTTTATGCATGCAATCACTCCTCTTAATTTGATTAGTTTAATAACTTTATAATTTCAATGGTATTTACAGGATGCAATCAATTGAAGTCAGGAAATAAAATTAACGCGTGGATAAAAAGAGGTTCTAATCCATCATCTAATCACAGTATCAAATTGAGCTTGCAAAGATTAAAAAAATATGTGCAAACAATGCTAAGATCTAATTTACAGTTAAAACTTTTAAGAATGTTAAAAGGATTTGGAAGGTAAAAATATATGCATTTACAGATAAAAGAGTTTCAGATTTTTCTAGATGTGTGAAATATATATATATTAGGCGCTATTACATAAAAATTGTTGTGGCAAGTGAAATAAAAACATTATTAAAAAAAAAAGTGCTTTCATTCCAAAAAAAGTCATGCTTTGTCATTGATATATGTATTGTACTGAAAACCTCTATTGATGATGACAATGATGAACCTAATCCGACCACTCATATCTATACATAAATAATGCTTCTGGTGAGTATATGCATTATTCTACAATAATATATATTTTGTCAGTATGTCTAAAGATTAATAAAATCATTTTTGATGATCATGATAATCAACCCTTCCATTTCTTATATAAATAATTATAAAAGGCATTTTGACCAAATATTTTAGAATAATATGTATGCACATCAAAAGCATCATCTGGGTGTACAGATATGTGAATGACCAGTCTAAGTTCATCACTATCATTACTTAATTATTATCAGTAGAGGGTTCTCAATAAAGAAATGGTTTCATAAAGTATGGCCTAATAAAATATGGATATATAAAAAGGGTACATCCTGAGAAAATATATTTAAATACATAATAGTTCAGTCAATGAGTGGCCTGAATTAATAGGATAAGAACCAAGACTCTAATTAATTCAAAGTAAATAAATAATGGAAGTGAGATATGAGATTGTCATAAAATATATAAATAAAAACAATTATATATATATATATATATATATATATATATATATATATATATATATATATATATATATATATATATATATATATATATATATATATATATATAGTAATTAATTAACAAGAGCAATAAAGCAAGTTTAATTAGTGAGCAAGTAAGAAATGAAGATTTAAAAAGAGATGACGAGTAAATATTGTAGGGCTTAGACATAGTTTTGATGTTGGTGATTTGCATTGTTAGGATGATAGTGATATACTATTTAATAAAAATAAGCATTATAACAGAAAGTTTAAAAATAATCATACTAGTAGTCAGATAATACAGTCAATGTTAACAAGATCTAGAATTAATAAAATAAAGCAACCAGGAAAAAAAATAACAAAATTAAAGCAAATGCACTAAAAGCAGTACAAAATAATAGCCATCAAGACACAGAACACAATGAAATTAATAATCCAAATATTGGTTTAATGTGGAAATTCTTGTGAAAATGATAGAAGTGATGAAGAGAGAAAATAAATTAAGCAAGCAATAGTGATAACACTACAAGAAATAAAGATTACAAACCAAAAAGTCAAATAGAACAGAAAGACAAAATTAAACATGATACATTGCTGCTGTCATAAGGTGTAGAAGCTAACTCTAAAGAGAGTGATGAAACTTTTCCCATTAAAGTAGAAGAAATTAGTGGCATAAAATGTGGTAATGAAGATGACTTTGGTACACAAATATATATTGATAATATTACTGTGAAGGAATATAGCGTGAATACTGAGCTATGAATCATGATAATAGAGATGTGATATCTTTGTTAGGGATGATTATTTCAATAGTAGAGAGAAACTTATATAAAATATAATGAAGAAGAAGAATTAATAGGACATTACAATGAGACAAATATTAATACAATGTTTGCAAATAATTATTTATATGAGACATAAAATAAAAAAATAAAGAAGCTGGCAAATGAATTGTGCAGCTTAAATTTTAAAGAAATGGCTAATGAAGAATAGCATATCAAGAAAATTAAAGATAGAAATATTCTGCCTGGTAAAACTCACAAAAGAAAAAATATAAGTAATAGCAAAAAAAAAAAATTAAAAAATATTAAATTGATCGAATAGCAGCCCAAATATAAAGCAACTTACTGCAATGGATAGATAAACTGAAGGAGCACCATATTTCAATATCAATTCTGGCATAGAAAAAGTAAATGGTAGAGCCAAGCAAAATAAAGCAGAAAATTTATCTCACACCAAATAAAGATAAAAGTAACACTAAAGAACTACTTGGAAAGAGGTATAATTTAATCCTTATATGGATAAGAATAATCTACTACATTTACAATCCTGGATCTGCTAAGAATAAATGATTTTATAAAATGATGTATGAATAATAAAAAACTAACTTCCTAAATAAATATACTATTTAAAAAATTAAAGATGTGACATAAATATTGCAAATAACAACCCTAAATGGATGTAAAGATACTATGAACATAAAATGGTCCAAAGTTGACAATGTATACCAAGCACTAAGTAGAATAAAAATAAAATAAGTTTTATCTGAAAAGTATCAAATAAAACTGTTATTAATTATAATTATAACTTCTTGAAGAAAAAAACATCAATATGTATTAGAGATAGGGAAGTGTACTAATATGCTCTCATTTTATTCCCTATTAATAATAATAAAAATTGTCTAGAAATCATATATAATGCTAAAGACTTTCTGTAAAGAAATATCAAGTAATATAACAATGCAGTGACTGGTGACAATCTATATAATCATCTGGAAAATGAATTAATATGGTGTTATGTTATCAAATAGAGGATGTGAGGGATTGAGTAATCATGTGGGTATTTTTATTGTATTATTACTTTTTCACTCACACATGTACTATAATTATGTACGGAGGGCTGACTACTCTTCTATTGGATAGGACCAGTTGAAATTTTTGGGGATATCTATAAGCCAAATGAGCATTCTTGGTATAATTTGTTAATTTGAGCTACATTTGTGACAGAAGACCCAGTGTATAGTAGTAATCCACTCTTTTAATAATAGAATTGAATATAAATGTCAATTTTGTAGCATTGATTTTCAATTCTGGTGCATAAAATACTGAATGTCAGAATGCATGGCCACATAGCTATGTGTACAATATTGATCAGTTGTCTGGGAATGATATGGCACTAGCAATTTATTTTAAATTGAGTCTAATTATTTTATGACAATAAATAAATGACTGCAGCCATAGAATAAATACTAAACTACTAAACATCACATAATCACCATTCTTTATTTTTACACAAGCTGTTTTTTACACGGAGGCAAAATTCTCCATACAGTAGCACCACTCAGTGTAAGACAGAGTAGTCAATGGATGATGAAAGCCACAAGCTAGAAACTAATCTGAGGATATTGGATAAGTAGGTACTAGATAGGTATTTTGTACACAAATCTGTCTGAATCTTATTGATTATTCTGGTTTGCACTGAGCGGTGCTACTGTATGGAGAGTTTTGCCTCTGTGTAACGATCGATATTCAAAGATGTATAGAAAATAAAATAGCATATATATGTAATTTGATTTGGATTTATCTGGGTAAAATTTAAATAAGAAAAAATAAAATCTTCATTTCATTATCTCATCATAATATTATTTATTTTAACCAATTCTAGCCATATTTATATTACAAAGTGCCTCAATAAAATAAGCTCAAAATAAGATCTATTAAATTGGAAATTATGGGAATAAACTAAAACAAAATACTATAATAGAAGATTCTCTCACTTGATCTCATTCATCTGTAAGTATAAGTTAAATTTATATATAGATAATTAGATAATTATAATAAAGTGTTTTTTTTTTTTTTTTTACAATCGTTAATAAAGAAAGTGTTTATTTTGGCGAGATTGGCATAATTTGTAAAACTTTGACTTTCTTAATATTCCTAATAGTTATTTTATATTTTGTAGCCTTGATTAATAATTTAATTAAGATTGCAATCTTTCTAAAAAAAAAAGAAAGAGAGACAAAAACAACTAATTAACTTGTTTTGATAAGTTTGATTATAGATAAATTTAATCAGAATCATAATTAAATGTAATTAAAAGAATTAAGATAAAAATTAAACATGTATACATATTTTGGGAAAAGTTCTTCTTGCTTAATAAAAAGTTATAAAAGAGAAAAAAGAAAAGGAAAGTATGTAAAATGTCCATAGAAAGTCTAAGTTACACACCAATAGTAGTGTATAAATTCAAAATTGCATTCTAGCTGCAGAATAATTCTAGCTTATTTAAAATCACTCTTGCAGTACTTCTCAGTATTGACACATAACTAGCTAACTGGAACATTTAATTTATTTGAAGAAAAAAGTGTGAATTACTAAATGTCCCTGAGATATTCCAGTCAGAACTCACAATTTAGCCTTTCAAACTTCAGAAAATTGGCAAAAAAAAGCTCACAAACAGAGATCTTAGTGAAATGTAACCTTTTGCCCACTGAAGTATTTTTTTATTCGCTGAGCTTATCTTGTCCATGTAGTCAAGTGACAAGTAAAAAATCAGAAAATTTTAAAATTATCCAACAGAAACTTTGTAAGTGGTCAGTTTACTAAATTCTTTTGGACCAACCTACAGTAAGAATTTATATATATATATATATATATATATATATATATATATATATATATATATATATATATATATATATATATATATATATATATATATTTATATATATATATATTTGTAGAAGGCCTTATTAAAATAGTAATATAATTTATATGACAATTAACATTTTTAATTGTTTATTTTTCATTTTATTTTATTCATGTGAATATATATATATATATATATATATATATATATATTATTCATTTGAATATGTATATATTGTAACAGGCACATACGTATGTTACATTATTTTTTATTATTAAACTTGAAAAAAATAAAAGATCGCAAATAAAACTTCTTTTTTTTTAAGAATTAAAAAATTGAAATTAAATGTCTTAAACTTGTATATATATAAAATCGCACAGATGAAAAAAATTATTAAAATAAAACTTTATTAAAAATAGAAAAGGTATTTTAAAAACAAAAACTTAAAAAGATTTAGAGATAAAAATATATCTTTAAGTTTGAAAACAAATTAATTAATCTTTTGTAAAATGGAAATGATTATTTTAATTAGTTAAAGTGAACTAGCCTTTGGGCATTTAAATGTATAAGCATCGGTCAGATAGGAAAACAATAGAAATTAATAGCAAATGAGAGAAATCCATCAGGAAATCGGACCTCAATGGAAGGATCATCATCATCGATGACATGATGTCCATTGGATCCTAAAGTTACATATAAAAAAAAAGTTTGATAATAAAATTTGGAGTGAGTAAAGAAAAAAAGAAGGCGGAGATGTGTTAAGTTGGAGAGTTGGAGGTGAAGGGATTGAAAGACGCACTTTCAATTCCTTCAGTTGTTATAAAAAAAAGAAAATGAAACATTGCTTTTCTTATATTGAGGACCATAGGATGATCGGGGGATTTTAACGCTAATTCCAAATGGCAAGTAATGGACAACTAATGAACATTTCTAAAACAGTAAGCACGTTATGAACTTAAATGAATATTAATTTGGAAACACTAAGAACTTTAAAATATAAACTTTCCCAGTATTTAAAAAATAGAAATAGAATCCTGACCAAACTAAATTCTTTATTAATTCTTTTTATTTGATGTATTTCTCTTTTTTAAAAAAAAATCATTTCCATTTATTTATTTTTTTGTTCTTTAAGTTTTATTTATGATTTTTGTTTTGCAATAAATTAAATTATATAAATGTTAAACTTAAGTCGGGCGTGAATGGCTATATAGATTTGTAAAGTTATATTAGGGGAGGGTAATCTTGGGTTATTTGTTTTGTAGCTAAATTAGGTCAATGGATTGGATATATTGGTGTAATTAGTAGATGTAGTATGAGATTCACTACGGGCAGAATCGCTTTATACGCCGATCCTTTTTGGCCTATGGAATGCGATTCGTAAGTCGGCAAAATGACCGCAGTCCTTTCCTATGGAGTTTTTTTTATTGCTCTTCTTGTCAGATAGATGTGGTATTCCTATCTGACGAGAGGCAATTTCTTCTCTTAACCTTTTGTGCTGCCATATTTCATATTACATTGAATGCATCAATATATCAGATGGATTGATGCTGGTTTGACTGTGAACTTTTGGCCTAAGGTTAAATAAGGATAGAATATTTTCTTTTCAAATGCAAATCTATATAGTCTATTCATACTCGACACTAAATAAAAATGCATTAAATTTAAGCTGGGTATAGACGCTTGCATGGATTCATTATCGGTCAATTATGTTTTTGGTTTTCATATTTGATCAAAATATATAGACATTCGGTAAATAATGATACCTTACAGTGAGTATTTAAAATGTATTTATTCAGATGTCTTTTAAGTTATTGGTGCCAATGCGGCATCTTACAATGAATGCTATTGGGTTTCTTATAAATTTCCCTCTGCAATTCTACCAATGACTTTGTATTTTGATCGTTTATGTTTATTTTGAAATGTTTTTTGACCGTGTAATCTATATAACCGATCTGTGTTCAACATTTATAAAACAAACTTTTATAAATCCATCTGTGCGAACTTATAATCTTATAAAAATTAAAATGTAATAGTATAAAAACTAAAATGTAAATTAAAATCTAAAAATAAAAGTTAAAAATAATGTTAAATGTTAAAGTAAACATACTAAAATAATAGTGTTAAATTTTATATATATGTGCGTAAATAAATGTTTGTGTGTATAATTACTGGCAGTGGCTTATTTTATTCTTTTTTTATATATTCTTAGATAAGAATTTATCATAAAATGTAAATCTCTGCTATTCCACTGAGCTAGTGATAATGGGCTAACGACCAAAATCAAAATATATTAAATTTAAAAAAAAATTTTTTTTTTACTTACGTATCTGCCTACTTTATAATTTTTTCTAGGTTTAAATGCCTAGTGGCGCCCTGTAGTGTAGATTACATTTAGTCTCCTTTCTCCAGATTGTTATAATATATATTTACATCCTTTCATTAATGAATCATTTTAATATATCATGAGATATAGATGCACATTATCTGAATATGTTTGTAAACTTTTAATTAATCTTTAATATTTTTTTTCTATGTTCAGTAAATTTATTACCAGTTTTTTGTTTTTTTTTTCAAATAGGAGTACATGAGCATCTATATAATTCTTTTAAGTATTTAGATAGTACTAAGGAAATAAAAATCATTCTTAAAATTCGTACACTTTATTGTATATTTTATAATGATGTCTACTAATTTACTGATGACCAGTACATTCATGATCAATAGTTCTTATCTAAATAAATTATTAATATTTTTTTAACTTACTTGTTAGTTGTGCATCATTTTCTCAGTAAGCTCATCTCTAATTGATTCTCTTTTAAATTTAAGAGCTCATGCTCTGATTTGAGAAAATCAGGATTGTTATCAAACGAACTATGATGATGATGCAACAGGGTAAAATATTTGCATAAGATCTTTTTTAAATGAAAGTGGCATCTTAAATGCAGGTAATTAAATTCAAAGTCTGTACATTCTAATAAAATCCTTATGAAAGAATATTCAATGAGACCTTCTGGGATTGTATTTGGTATATAATGATAATGAAATATAATCAGGGAGTACACCAACCAGGGTACAATGAACAAAATCTTTAATCATCTACAAATTCAATTTTATTGATCTTTAGATATTCTGATAAAATACATATCATTATTGTAAAGTAACGCATATGCACATCAGAAGCATTATCGGTATGTAAGAGATAGGAGTTATTAATCTAAATAAAATTCATCATTACTAGAGGATTTTTGGTACAATACAAATTTGATTGAATAAATATATTCTAAATAATTTTTCAAACATCTGGAAAAAAAAATTAATTAGAAATAGTTATGGTGTTTGTGATTGTTTTAATAGCGTCTTTATAAATGATGTACATTGTTTTTAATCATAATAGCTTGTTTAAATAAAAGCATTTTAATCTACATATCAGAGATGTGTATTATATGTTAAAAATTTGACGTTTTAACTCTGAATTATTGATGATGAGTTCTTATCTTTATAAAGTAAACATAAGCCATGGGATTCAGAACGGGAACCACTCTAAACTAACGTTTAAGGAAAATGAATGCTTAAAACTATAGGTTTAATAGCATTGCATTTAATAAGCTGAGAAACTTATCGATTATGTAATCTCGTCAAAGTATTTTTAAAAGTTTGAAAAACATTCTTAAACTAAATAATAATTTTCTGCATTAATATAAATGCACTAAGAAAATTATTATAAAATAATTACTTCAATAAAATCCTTAAAATAAAATATTTCTACTCTCTTTACTTACGACAATAGCGAGTTATGTCTCATGTATAAAAAAATTATCAAATAACAGTCGATATTAAACAAATTTGTTAAAGTACTTTCATTATTATACAAATAATCTGGGTTAAAATAATTATATCGCTGATAAAGTAATCTCTAACTTAATATATTAAATAAATCAGCAGAACTTTTACAGTTTCTTTCACTTTTAATATTCAAGTCTGCTTTTTAAAACTAAAAAGTTACTTGATATTTAAATTGATTGACATTTTTACATTACTAGGTAATCTAAGTTAATACATTGCACAGGCTTAAACCTGCATTTATATTGAAACAGTAAGATTTGCCTTACCAATCTTAGTTTCGCCTTGCCTGCCTGTTTCCTACCCTCATGCCTTATTTAAAACCCTAATTTCATCGTATTGTGTGTGTACTGGGTATATTTACCAAAATCCCGCCTAAATTTATATGTATAATGGGGTGCCCGGGGTTTAATAATAATTAAAATTGTTTTAAACGGTTTTATTTTCAAACCGTCGAATATATATTACGTATATATGCTTGTACAATAAAGTAGGTCACATATTCTCATCTACACACATACTGCGATAATATTTAAAAAAATATCAAAATATTTTATTTAAAAGTTGTTTTTGAATCGATTTATTTGTGATGTTATTTCGTTATAATTATTTGTCTTTAAGAAATAATATCACTGAGAAATGTTTCTGGAAATTAAATTCAGAAATAGTGTTTGATAAATGTAAAGCGTTGTAAAATATTATTCAAAAACATGTCATCATTTTTAAATCAGTGAGGGTAGAGAAAGAACAATAGTAGCTAATTTTAATCATATTGGCGCCAGTAGATTTGATGAGATAAAACAGTGTTTACGAACAGATTTTAATTAGAAAATGTAATCCGTGTTTTTCAAATGTGTAATAATTAAAGAATGGATTTCATCACCACAGGGTTAGATGGTAATCAAGGAGAGACTATAAATAGGGCTGATTGATTGTAATTAGATGATTAGACAGAGTTATTAATTAAGCTACCTGATCGTGACAGTAAATCCAGTTGTAAAATAGTTTAACCTCAAAATGTCGAGGTAACGGGACAATCGCTGTCTTTCCTCGGGATCCTGTGCCTCGGCCATCCGTCATTCAAAAATCTGATGTCCTGTCACCGTATCATGAAATCCAACTGAACCAGCCCAATGAAATGCTGCTCCTAAAATCTTCTAACTGCTGCTGCGGAACCATGAATTGAAGAAAACTCATAATTTTGCTTAAGAACTTTGCTACAAGTTTGGAAATTCTCACGGACACAGTTAAAAGAACAAGGTAATTAAAATCAACCCGAGATCTCGGAAAACTTCGAGCTAAAGCTAACAATTTTGTATATTCTATAAATGTATTTATTTAAATGTTTTTCTAATGCATGCTGAATTTGTGCTTGGGTTGATCTTCTATTATATTTATAAATGTTTAATTTCAATGTGTTATTATGAAATGTATAATTAATTTCTTTAGACTAATGCGAGTTACGTAGGGAAGTTAAATGATGCGTGGTTGCCATCTTAGTTTATAAACCGCAAACATGCATTCCCCCCCTCTTCCCATCGTTTCTATTTAAAAGTATCTCATATATATGTTTCAAAGTATATTTTGCGTATAAAATTTTGTTAAATGAATAGATATTTATCTTAAGTTTTGTTGAGAGTATGCTGGCTATTCAAATATGAAAGTCGAGATCGAGCTATTTCTGTTCCTTAATTAATGAATTGCTCTTTATTTTATTAATTCTTATGAAAATTAAGCTGTGTTGCTAGTAAATATGCATGGGTGCTGGAATCCTCCTGTTGGCAAAGGTCATCATCGTTCGAATCTGTTTCCCCATATTTTACTCCACGGTTCCCAGTCATGTGCTAAAATGGCACATGGGAATTATTTTGCGTATGTCCACACAGTTACGAAGCTCCTGGGTGCGGGCCAGGCTTGAGCTGTGAGTGGGCTAGAGACGTCTCAAATAAAAGGCAGAATGCCTATCCAATGCCAAGACCTTTTGCCATCCTTGAAAGTTGCATACTCATAAACTGCACCCCTCCTCAGCATATATTCGCTAGCACCACCGTATGTTTCCCTTTACTTATTAAAAGAATTCTATTCAAATGAATTTCAAATCCATTCAGTGTAGCTCGATCTTATAATCTATTCGCGAGTGACTCTCGATCTCCATTTAAATCTCCAGTTATAAATGTTTTAGAATATTTCAGACTCTATTAGACTTTACGTGACTCGCATATGCCTACCGTGTCAATATATTATAGACATTTTATCTAAACGAACCCAAGTACGAGATATCAGCCATTTTTTTTGTTTATTATATAACTATCCAATTTGTATCGCTAAATTATTTTATTACCAAATTATTAAAATCTTATTTATAAATTTATTTCCTTTTCTCTATTTATTCGGGGTGCAATATAAATTACATAGTCCATTAAACTTATCTTTGGCACATCTATAAGTTATTGTTAAATTAACCTAGGGCTATTTTAGATTTAGAGTCTTTTGTTTTCTCCCTGATCACCGGCACCGGCATGAAATTATATTATTAGTAGCATCAAATGTGTTATCACGTAGAGGGTGTTGTGGAGTTTGGACTTTGGATTCGAACTTGAGATTTCTGGGAGGTAACTCTCCTAGTGTTGAGTTCTATGTCCCAGGTTTAAATTCTACAGTGTGTTAGTGAGATAGACATGTTTTGACTGTTACAATATATGTAATATAGAAATAAAACAAATTAACTCCTTCTTTTTAAAACTTGATTTTTTTTTACTATAATCATGAAAAAGAAATCCAACGTTTCGACTATTTTTTTTTTTTGGAATATGTGATATTTATTTTATATATATTTTATTTTAGTGTGCCTTGAAAAAGACTATAAAAAATAGTCAAAACGTTGGATTTCTTTTTCATGATTATAGTCATAAAAAAACAAGTTTTAAAAAGAAGGAGTTAGTTTGTTTTATTTCTATATTAGATATATATGAACTATTTTGAAAAAAAGAATTGTGTGCTGGATATATTAAATTATTTTATATGTAATATATGTGGGATTCGAATTCAGACTTTCATACGACCCACTACTCTCAGTGCCATCTCATATTGCTGACCCACCTGATTACACACATGTTGAAAAGATAAATAATCACCAATATATGTATTTCATGCTAAACCAGCAATCATCAGTTGGTCCAGATTACTATCCTCACACATACATATAATCAGTACTCAGCTTTATATTAAGATAGCCAATCTTCATACTTTAATGGACAGGCTTCAAACTATTCCAACTCACAACTCTTCAGTCTTCCATTTCATTGAAAATCTGATGATGGGAATATTCAAAGCCCTTATTAGTGCCAAGGTTGTCATCCTACCCATGTTGACATATAAGTCATTCTGAAAGTATGAAGATTAGCTATCTTAATATAAAGCTGAGTATTGATTATATATGTGTGTGAGGATAGTAATCTGGACCAACTAATGATTGCTGGTTCAGCATGAAATATGAATAATGGTGATTATTTATCTTTTCAACATGTATGTGATCAGGTGGATCAGCAATATGAGATGGCACTGAGAGTAGTGGGTCGTATGAAAGTCTGAGTTCGAATCTAGCTAATCTAAGATAAAAGTTGCCGAGTACTTTTTTAAAACCATTGATTAAAAAATCTTGACATTTTTAAAATTAATTGCTAAACCTCTATTGATTATCTTCGAATCATTAAAATCATTCTTCAGACAATACATACAAAGTATTGGCAAGAATAATATAATCGTAGGCATATCATAAATCTAAAAAGTAAAACAATCAAATGTATATGTTTTTGTTTAAATAGGATCAAATTAATAACTCCATCATCAAATATATATATATATACATACATAAAGACTCCTATAGCAACTTGTTGAAAAAATGTTTAAAAAAATATTTGTTGCCATGGTTATCACTTTTTTAACCTTTTTACTTTTATAAATTGAAACAACAGAAGCACTCTTAACGTCAAGAGGCAGAATTTCTTTAGGTTTCTAAATCTTTTAAATAATTCCAATAATTTTAAAAATAACATGTTGCTATTTATTTTAAAAATATATCATGTATCTCATTATAATCTGTAAGTTTTTAATTTTTTTAGGATGATAAATAGCTTAATTTATTAATGTTCTTTATCCGAACATTGGTATTGTATCATTGTTCAACAGGTAATCAAAATATATTTTTACCATATAAAATTTCAACATTATTATATAAAAAAGTATCAATCATAAATTGGTATGACTATATTATTTAAATAATCAGTAAATATCTTTTACATTGAAGTGTTAATTTACCAATCATATTTAAGACTTTTTGAACTTCTACAGTTCAATTTAATTTTTAAAGCAAACGTCTTGAAACTTTTTCGTTTAATCAAATTTTTTATTATGGTGAATATGAAAAACATCAACCAGTAGTTTTTTGTTGGTAACACAAAAAACAAACTGATAATCACAATTGCAACACTCTTCTTAAGAGAACTGGCAATTTAATAAGAAATATCTGTGCTTTTATAGTCCCGATTATCAACTTTTTTTAATACATAGTGAATACAACTTATTTTAATGTAACCTTTTTTTTAACTTAGAAGTTAATCTGCCACAATTTACACTTGAAAGTAATACGAACATCTTTTACATTATAAACTCAATTATATATACAAGTACTTTGCTGGGTAAAGCAGCTGTTAATGGTAAAAAAAAACAATCAAAGTAAATTAATGCAGGCCTAGCGCTTTCAAGGGTTTGTCCCTCATATTCATGGCCAAAACAGATTTTAAAATCGTTGTTGTGATATTGATAAATGGTAATGTATGTAAATGCATATATAAATTAACTTGTCCATTTTCTGGAAATAGCAAAACATCTGTCACATCTATTGATCGCATTGTTATCGTTGATGATAAAATACGCTTCTTTAATATTCCTCTTACAATCGTTAGCCTCAGTGCACACTATTTGGAGGTTGGAAGGTTCTAATGTATGACTGTCCTGCTTCTCATGCTCAAAAAATATTGAGTTGTTATCGTTGTTCTTTTTTGCTCTTCTGTATGTATACATGTGCTGAGCAGCTCTATTATATACAATGACCTTGGTCTTCCCATAGTATGTGGTGCTGCATCCAGCATGAGCGCATGAAATGCTATATAAACTTAACTATATTATTAGTATTTATTAGATTTTTAAACTGAACCATATAAATAGCATTTCCCCAGATATCCTATTATCTCTTTTGTTTTTAAAATGCTAAAAGCTTATTCATTATAAAGATCAAGAAATACAATTACCCTCAGTGCTGATCATCTTTTTTATCACTTTTTTTTTCAAGATTCTATAGTTTCTAGTGAATTATATTAATCAAAATAGAATTATTTCAATTTCATAATTTGTATTCCAAACAAGAATTCAGTCACTTGTTCTTTTTTTTTTCAAATTTTTTTTCCAGAAACATAGTTTAAAAAAAATAATTCTTATTTTTTCATTATTCAACTTTCACATCCTATAGATTATACAATCGCCATAGTTTGAACATTTTTTTACTTTTGTTTTAAAGGTATATCCCTACATTTAAAAATTTTATTTTAATTTTTCATTGTAACTACGCTTAGTGTTAGGCTACTACTAATCTTTTGATTGATGGATTATCTTGTTTTTATGAGTAAACCATTATAATATAATCGATACTATTTCATTATTTTGATGGGGAATTTATCCAAGGTTTTTTATAAAATTATTTTGTGAAAACAAAGTGTTTGTGATAGTATAAGATTTCACTTATTACAAATCATTTGAGGTCACAAGTCTATAAAAAACAAATGTAGTTTTTCAGTGAATTTGATAGGGTAGTAATAGCCATAAAATTAGCTAATTGAGAATTTTTTCCATGGACTCTTTAAATCTGATGTTGTATTCTAAGTATTGATAAAATGGGAATAGATAGTTTAATCACATCAGTGTTTCCTAAATATATCAAGAATTCCAATAGTAAAAGATATCATATTATACATCATTGCAAATCGAACATCATTTATGCAATCATCCGATCATTCAAAAACTTGTAACCGTTTACTTATTAAATAAGACTTTCTTTCTATGAAAAAATGAGTTTAGCTAAGAATTTTAAATCTTGACAGCTCCTTAACTATAATCACTCCTTTTTATTCAGATATTGTAAGAATTCACATCAAAAAAGTGTTCTCAATTCTGTGCATCTACACTTAAAACATCAATAAAAATGGTTTACATAGATTCTATCATTACTTTTAGCTTTAGCAACTTTTACTAATTTTACAACTATTTTTTCTTATTTAATTTAGCAATTTATTATGAAATTTAAACATATTTTGCAAGATAGTTATTTTAAATTAATTTTTAGATTTTCAATATTTGAAATAGAAATGGGGAGCATTAAATAATGCTTTTCTTTTAAATTCATAATCTTTTGTCATCTCCAAATTTAATTCCCAAGTCATTTATTACTGATTATTCTGTATCATGAAGAATCATAGCAAACATGTATCAGTCTACTTATCATACATTTCTCAACCATTTAGTCAGAATTACTATGCTCTTAATTGAGAAATCAAAGTGTGATTGCATAAATACATAATTCCTTTATCACAGTTGTTAGTAGCAGGGAGATCATCAATAATATAAAAGATTAATAGCCGTTGCTATCTTATGTGGCTGAAGACAGCAAAAATAAAAAAAAGTGAAAATAAAAGATGAGACTTAGATAAAGAATTCAGAGAGGAGAATACCATATAGCACAAAATACTCTTCATTAGGCACTAGTTATTGGTTATTATTTATTTGAAAATCTTTCCAAGGTCTAATATCCATTTGTCGTGTCAGTTACATAATGTATATGAAACAAGTAACTATAAATATAAACAATAAATGATAGAAATAATGATAACATAAATAGCTCTTAAAACTTTACCAACTATTACAACATCATAATCCAGAGATTCATAGTCACATTTATTTGTCTAAAGTAAAGCATTTGTGTTTTGTCTAAACTAAAACTGAAAAATCCATTTCAGAAGATATTCCAGATTTTAAAAAATTATAACTTATTTAATGTGATAAATTTTATTTTTAAAGTAGGAACATTATTTTTAATTGATAGATTACAATTTATATTCGTTTATTCAAAATAATATTTAACATATTTTGTATCGTAGTGACGAATATAGGATTCATTTTAATCCTTTTATTCAAATTAATATTGGATATTTATTAATATTTCATAAAATATTTAAACCAAGCAGCGGAAACTATTTAGCACTTTTTGCGCTAAAATTTAAATAAATCGTAAACATCAACCATACTAACAATTTAATACTTTAAAAAATAAAATGCTTTGCATTGAGTTAATTAAGAAATTTCTATTACACTTAGCATGTAAAATGAATTTTTATAGACTCTAAAATAGCTGAAATACCGGCGTTTGTCTTTCTGAAGCGCATGTGTAATGCGAGTGAATGGGTCTTTGCCCTGCATGATTTGATATCAAAAACTCAAGGCCCACAGAGCCTTGTTCCAGTTCTCACACTTCCAATGCATCATATAAACACCCGAAATAAACTATTCAATTTTTTGGGTAAATCTTTAAGTCTTTGGTATTCTAATAATTGAACCAATCAAGATTTATTTAAAGTTTAATTTTACTAATAACAAAATGGCATTTATTACAACTAAATGTAGTGTGTGTGTATATATATATATTCCAATACATTATCTTGGATTTAACAATCTTATATGAGAAGGATAGCATTTTGCATTATTTATGAAACTATATTGAAGTTCTTAATTTGATCTTAATACACATGAGTAAAACAAAGGCCTTAAATTTTTATATAACAACAATATAGCATGATTTATTCACCCTGCTTATATCTTGAATATGAAAAATATGTATAGTTAAAATTCAAGATGTAAAAAGACAGCCCTGAAATATTTATTTTTTAATCTAAAAAAATATGAGATTCATATAAATGTTTTTTTTAATTTTTCTCTTAATCATATAATTATAAATGTCACTAACTAAATATAAATTACCAGAAATCATTTTTTTAGTGACCATATACTGCAAGACCAGATGATAAAATGAAAAATACCAACATTGAATAGCATAATAAATACTTTCATTTCTTCTGTGGATAACAAAACTTTAACAGTAATAAAATGATGTAACCATATAATAATCCACTGATATTTTGAAGGCAGCTTCAAATTAATTATTGCAATTTTTTCAAAAAATTTATGTTTTTAAATATGATATATTCTAGACTAATTAATACTGTTTATTGATAAGAATTATTTTTCTTTAATAGAAGATTGTTTTATTAAATGACATTTTTATAGGACTGAAGCAAAATATACATGCTGTAATTATGTCCATTAATGTAAAAAGTAGATTACCTTTTAGGAGTATATATATATATATATATATATATATATATATATATATATATATATATATATATATATAATTTTATTGATCACAGGAAGCTCCATCATACCTCATTGCTGTTGGTTCCATTTTTTATATCGTAGATCACACATGCATGTAGAGAATTTGAGAATGAGGAGAAAATAACAAAGAAAAAATAATAATTTTAAATTTCACCATACACATTCTTATGTTTTGAGAAAGAAGAAGCTCTGAGGAAAGTACTTATTATTGTACTAAAATGTCATCTATTCAGCTATTATATTTTTATTACATGGAAGCTCCGGAAATAATACTATGAATTTATCATTTATCCTTGAGAATATTAAAATTAACCTATATATATACAAAAGCAATTTCATTCTTTATATTCTAGACATATTTTAAAATTTAATGTAATGCTTTCTGCAAAAATAAAATCAACTTAATTCTCATAACATAGACATTTTATTTAGCTAGTGGCTGTAGGTTATTGAATATATTTTCGTTTCACCCTTTAAAAATATTATAGGAATTGTTGTAGAGCAAGTGTAACTCAGTAATTCTTTGTTACACTTGATTCTTTATATGCTAAGGGCATAGCATATGTAATTTACGTTTATATCATGAAATTCTTGGATGTAAAAAGATAGTCCAAGTATAATAGTGAATAAAAATCAATTTTCTACAGGATTGTTTTATACATTTCTTCTTAAAATAAAATTTAATTAAAAAGACGTTTATTATTTTCCTTGAAAAAGCAACTGCAAAAAGAATCAGACAAGCCTAAAAATTATTAAAATATTAGCAATTAAATGTAGATATTTCCTAATTATATATAAGCCATTTTTTTATCTTATAGAGTAATCAAATGGTAGAAAAGTTATTAGAAGATAGAATACTGTATTTGTAGGAAATTTCTAAAGATTTATCTCAATTTGATAAGAAAGAAAAATATTGTAATTATAATTCGAATTATAGACCAGAAAAATTTTTCAGACTTTTGCAAAATCTAAGTCATTATCCTGAATTTTTTAGGATTACAAAAATTGTAAAAATATTTTATTATATAATCACCATGATAACACATTTTGCTACAAGCAATATCTTAAACAAGATATCTCAATAAATCGTAATTTATTTTATAAAAATTCAATGTAAATCAATTTATTAGTAATCCGTTAAATAACATATTTTTTGTAATCTATGTGATTGATAATTTTTGCCAATATAGTGGATAAACTAAAGTATCCGACATTTATATATGCAAAATATTTTTCTTCTGCAGTTTGTAATGGTACATCTTTTTTTATCTTTTATTAATATCACGGTGACATTTACCTGATCACTTATGATTATTATGAGACCTTTGATATCCATACAAAAATGATTGAATATACTTGACTAACAAATGTTGATTGATAGCATGTGTGGGCTGAAAGTCATTTATCTAAAAAATTCAAAATCTTGCTTCCAAAATCTTTATCCATATTTAAAAGGCCTTCTACTTTACAAGTAAATGTACACTTCAGGTTAAATCATATATCTGAAAGCATATAATGAATATTACGTACGTGCAATAATTTTGAACAATGATAATGATAACTTACCTCTAACACAATTTACTTTAGTATCTAATATTTGGAGCAAAGCTTCAGTAAAATACATTATATATATATATTGTACCAGGTCGAACCGCTGAAACCATATACTTATACATATATATATATATATAAGTTTTGGCCGGTTTCAAACTCCTTCATAATACATTTATAATCTTATAAATGTTACATGAACGAACCGGCATGTTCGAGCAAAATGGGAGATCTTATTGATATACTAACTATCAACAATGGCCCACCTCGGCTGCTAGATTTAAACCCCTACTATCCAAACACTTTATTTGTTTCAGAGTAAACTCCAGGCACCAGCTATCTATTCAGAAGAATAAACAATGTATTTGGTCAGTAGGCTCATAATCCAGTGCTCGAAACCATCCCATAAACTAGCCCAGTCTAATTTTAATCAGTAATAAAATATAGAAAAAAAATTTATTAAAAGAATTGACCGATGAATAAAGTTTAATTTTAAAGACAATTTATTAACTAACATTTACTAATGATAAACATTTTTATAAATCTATAAATAACACACACATTTTTAAAATTAACACATTAAAACATATATCTGGTGAAAAGCATAAATAATATGTGACATCATTAAATTATTTTACATTCCCACCCACGCACATCAATAGTTCATTTTATGCATGCTTAAGAGTTCAAACTACTTTACTCTGTAAGATTGACAAATTACAGTGGTGTCTACTATGTCTAAATGATAATAATAAAATGTTTACCTAGGATTTTTGGAATGTGGATATTGCTTGTCATTGGCTGCTTCTCATGGAGTATATCTAACCAGTTAGATTTGGACAATTCTTGAAGAAATTTTATGTGAATCCATTGGTTTTATTCTTGAAAACAGTTGAACGTTTGACAGAGGATTTCTGAGTTGTTATGCAGACATTATTTCACAGGCAGGTTTTGATGATCTTGTTGGACTAAAAAGGCTGAAGCATGAGTGTATATTTCCAAAAGCTGCTCAACAATGCATTTTTGTTTCTGAATACATAATAGAAATTGCACTGTTGTCTGAACTGGAACAAGACTGTCACTGCAAACTAGACTGAATAAACTCTCTCAATTAATTAATTGTCTGATTAAAAAAAAGTCTATTTATACCTGCAACATGTTGTCCATGTAATATCCTCCAGCAAATATCTGTTATCGAATTCCATTGGTAATTAATCCTATGACAACGTGTTTTTGATGATTGTTTAATTAGTAGTAGCTATTTTGAAACGTGTTGTTTTTATATCTTTAGTAGCCCAGCTGTGTTTTTAAATATATTTCATTTCAATATTTATTTTCATGTGTTTTTCAATACGATTTTAGCATGCATTTATTATATATCTTTTTAACAGCTTACATTTATTTACATTCACACGCACATATATATTTTATTATTCTAAAATCAAAAATAGTTTTAAGATTATTTTTCTTCTTTAATTTAAATGAAGAGATTTATATATTTTTTTAAACCTTTTAAATTGTATTTCAACTAATAATAATAAACTCTTTACTTCCTTTTTATAAAACCTTCAGTTTAACTTTAAGAAAAAACCCTTCCCACTTTAAATCAATGATTTTTCAACTTTTATTTTAAACTCTTTTGCGAAAGATTTTTTTTGTTTTAATAATTTTTTTACGACAAAATTATTATATATACATGTGCCAATTTGGCCTTGGCACATTACACCCCCCTCCATTTTAGAGTAAAATGTGTCATTTTTGACCATTTTATCTCTTGCAATTTTAATTCTTGACTCTAAAGATTTATTAATTTATTATTTTTCTAAGTTAGCTTTTTAATATCTTTTACTTAACATACAAAGGGCAATCTGTTTTGACTATCCTTTCCTTCTATCTATGCTGAATACATTTCTCACAATGATCTAAATCATGCATAATGACCACTGGGACAAACTAATTTTGTGGCACAGGGATCTTTTGGAAATGATGTGGAAGCAGATTTGCTGACTTACACTGACTTACATGTGTATAAAATCGAAACTTCATTTGCTGATTCTCTTGATCGGATTTGGAAAAAGAAAGGGTTGCTGTGAAATGGCAGGAATTTTCAACTGTCCATTTTCGACTTACGCTTTGGAAAGAGGAATGATCCCTGACAAGTCCATTACGGGTACTAAAATTTATCCAGTCAGCAGTTTAAACATATCTTTAGTTAAACTTATTTCTATATTACCCTCATTCCCTTTTGCTCTAGATAAATTCCTACACATGTATACTTGCAGCATAATTCTACACCTATTAATATTCTAGATATCAAGTTATTACTGGACTTGCTTACAGGGAATGTATAATAAATAAATCCCTATTTGCATGCATCATGAGGTGCAGCAGTGCCAAGAACATAACCTAAAAGGATATCTGGATAAATACATTTAAGATATGCATCATGAGGTATCGTATTTACCGAATATTACCAGTGTATGTGCGCGTATATACACATGTATACTTATACACTCTTAATTTGCCTTAGATTGACTTTTATTTTTTTATTATTAATCTTCCAACCTTATTTTTAAATTCACATGAACAATATCTTACACTATTTATTTATATTACAATATTATTTATAACCCTTAAGAAACCTTATTTAAAATATTTATTTACACTAATCTTATAATATTATTTGTAAATCATTACGAACATCTTTATTTAACATGCGTGTATTCAATAAAAAAAAATCGATTAGTTTATTACGAGTCATTCTTCATTATTATTTACTATAGATTTATTTATGCTTATTTATTTAACTTGATTTTATCGATTTTATTTTAACTATTTGACCTACTTATTTATTTATGAACATTTTTCTTGATTAACATGTGTGTTGATCACTTTTCCTAAGTATTAACCACTTCAAATTCTTATTTTTCTAGAGTGCATTTTTAGTTTTTATTTTCATTATTAGGTAATAAATGTAATGTTAAGAGAAGTAGGCAGCAAAGTATAAGGCAATTCAACACATGGATAGATCTTGTGCTGATTCAAACCAACCCTCAATTTTTTGCGGAAGTGGTGACTACAGCATGGGCAACTGTTGTGCACAATGGATCCTGAAAAGGGACTTTGAGATTTGTGAATGGCAGGACTATCTCTACTGTACATTTGACTTGCTAAAATATTTATTTTATTTGGTTCTACTGGGAATTTTTCCTCCAGATTTATTACTTTTTATATGCCAGGACTTTTCTACTGGCGCATCATCATCAGTATTATTTATTCTTCGCACTATCCATCTGTAGAACAAAGTCACCACAAAAAAAAACCTCAGTCCAACAAAAGTCAGGCCTGAAATTTATATCTTTGCCCAAATACTCGCACACACCTCAATCCTAATTTAATACACTTTTTTTTTTAATTTTATTTGATAATGTTTTATTTTCATTAATACTTTCATTATACACTTATTTATTTCATTTTTATTTTTAAAGTATTATTTTTACTCTCCCTTTTTTAAAAAAAAAAAAAAAAAAAACATGTTCATTTTGCTTGTCTCTTTTGATTTACACATTTATTTTGTTTGCGTCACACTCCGCTATGTTCTAGACTTATGAGCTGGGATATCAATATAATCGATAAAACATAATCGAGGGTTTTGACATAAATTGTTTTATTATTTTTACTCTCCCTTTTTTTTTTTTTTTTAAAAAAAAAACATTTTTATTTTGCTTGTCTATTTTGATTTACACGTTTATTTTGTTTGTGTCATGCTCCGCTATGTTCTAGACTTATGAACTGGGATATCAATATAATAGATAAGACATAATCGAGGGTTTTGACATAAATTGTTTTATAGATGCTTTGACATTTTAAACTCTAAGACTGTTATTTTATTTTACTAAGACTAACTTTAATCACTTTTTATTATTCAAACTAACTTTGATTCTCATTTTTACATTTGTTTCATTAAACTTTGTTAAATATTTTCCATTATTCCGAGTCTATGGTCGTTAATAACTGGGTCAAGCTGGCGAATCTGTCAGATTACATATTTTTAATTTTTGTCAGGTGGTTCTTTCTTTCTACATACTAACTCTATAATATAAACTACCTTCCCTCTCTTATCTATCCCAATTTTATAATTTATTACTTTATCTCTTTCTCTTTCCGTTCTATTTTCAACTTTGTAAATCAGAAAACCTTGATATTTAGACAAACTCCGAATTACTTCAATCTGGGAATATTTTTTTCTACGCTTTCTTTTTTTAAATCTGTTTTTAAATCTACGAACATGAAGTTTACTTTAAACCTTTTATTTTTAATTCTTTGTAAAAACTCTTTTACGCTATCTTCTACCTTGAACTTATATATCTCTCTTCTATTTCTTGGTCTACATTTGTTTCTACTTTATATGTCACAACACTATTTGATTCTAATTTAATTTCTATGTCTTTTATCACCTCAACTTCCTTTTCATCTTCCTGACTTTCTTTAACTAAATATACCTTTATAATTTCTTGGTTCTTCTCTACCTTTCCTGTAATTTCACATCTTATTTCCTTCATTTCTTCTTTTATCTTATTCTGGCCCATTTCGATTGGGTCCTTTAACTTTTCAAGCATTTCAGATTGCCCTTCCAATTTACTCTTCATTTCATTATTTTGGTTTTTAAGCTCCTCGGCTATTTTTTTATATGCTTCAGCTGTTTCTTTTTGTTTTTCAAACATGCTGGTTAGTAAAGCTATGATTTCTCTTTTTTCCTTGTTGGGGCTATTTTCTATATTTTTACCTTGAGTCTCCATTTTGGCTTTATTTATTTCTTTTTTATAATTTATAATTTTAAACACTTTTTATCATTATTTTTAATACTGTATTTTATTCACTTTAATAAGTTTACTAATTGTTATTTTATTTATTTCTTACTAAACTGGAAATACACGCTGACTCCACCCCTCCTTTGTCCATTTTTCTCTACCCGATCTTAATGTTTTAACTCCACCCAAACACCCAACTGTCTCTGATTTAACATAATGATTTATTTCAAGCAACGTAAATAGCATAAATCTCTCTTCATTTAAAGGAAAAAAAAAAGTTTCGGTCAATTCTTTTTTTTTATTTTTAAATTAATACCACATTACGTACGTAATTTCGCTTTTCTATAAAAAATTTGTCAAACAAGAAACACAGTATTTGATTACTATTGTTCCTTAGGTCCAGCCCCAAATGTTGGGAAACCCATTTATGTACCAGGTCGAACGACTGAAACCATATACTTATACATATATATAAGTTTTGGCCAGTTTCAAACTTCTTCATAATACATTTATAATCTTATAAATGTTACGTGAATGAACCGGCACGTTCGAGCAAAATGGGAGATCTTATTGATAGACTAACTATCAACAATGGCCCACCTCAGCTTCTAGATTCAAACTCCTACCATCCAAACACTTTATTTGTTTCGGAGTAAACTCCAGGTGCCAGCTATCTGTTTGGAAAAATAAACAACATATTTGGTCAGTAGACTCATAATCCAGCACTTGAAACCATCCCATAAACTAGCCCAGTCTAATTTTAATCAGTAATAAAATATAGAAAAAGAATTGATAAAAAGAATTGACTGACAAATAAAGTTTAATTTTAAAGACAATTTATTAACTAACATTTACTAATGATAAACATTTTTATAAATCTATAAATAACACACACATTTTTTAAATTAACACATTAAAACATATATCTGGTGAAAAGCATAAATAATATGTAACATCGTTAAATTATCTTACATTCCCACACACACACATCAATAGTTCATTTTATGCATGCTTAAGAGTTCAAACTACTTTACTCTGTAAGATTGACAAATTACACCGGTGGCTACTATGTCTAAATGATAATAATAAAATGTTTACCTAAAATTTTTTGAATGTGGATATTGCTTGTCATTCGCTGCTTCTCATGGAGTATATCTAACCGGTTAGATTTGGACAATTCTTGAAGAGATTTTATGCGAATCCATTGGTTTTATTCTTGAAAACAGTTGAACGTTTGATGGAGGATTTCTGAGTTGTTATGCAGACATTATTTCACAGGCAGGTTTTGATGATCTTGTTGGACTAAAAAGGCTGAAGCATGAGCGTATATTTCCAAAAGCTGCTCAACAATGCATTTTTGTTTCTGGATACATAATAAAAATTGCACTGTTGTCTGATCTGGAACAAGACTGTCACTGCAAACTAGACTGAATAAACTCTCTCAATTAATTAATTGTCCGATAAAAAAAAGTCTATTTATACCTGCGACGTGTTGTCCATGTAATATCCTCCGGCAAATATCTGTTGTCGAATTCCATTGGTAATTAATCCTATGACAATGTGTTTTTGATGATTGTTTAATTAGTAGTAGCTATTTCAAAACATGTTGTTTTTATATCTTTAGTAGCCCACCACTGTGTTTTTAAATATATTTCATTTCAATATTTATTTTCATGTGTTTTTCAATACGATTTTAACACGCATTTATTATATCTCTTTTTAACAGCTTCCATTTATTTACATTCACACACACATATATATTTTACTATTCTAAAATCAAAAATAGTTTTAAGATTATTTTTCTTCTTTTTAATTTAAATGAAGAGATTTATATATATTTTTTAAACCTTTTAAATTGTATTTCAACTAATAATAATAAACTCTTTACTTCCTTTTTATAAAACCTTCAGTTTAACTTTAAGAAAAAACCCTTCCCACTTTAAATCAATGATTTTTCAACTTTTATTTCAAACTCTTTTGCGAAAGATTTTTTTGTTTTAATAATTTTTTACGACAAAATTATTTTATATACATGTGCCAATTTGGCCTTGGCACAATATATATATATTGTGATGAAATAAAAAAATGGATAATTGCAGGAAGATGATAATCATCACCATCTTCGCTAAATTGTTACAATAATCTCAATATACAATGAGCATAAAAGGATCAGCATGGAATAAAATAAGTAGTTATAATAGTAATGTTACATCATCAGCATTAACTAAAAAAAATTAACAATCATCTCTTGTGACTGGATCTAAAAGGGATTCAGTATTAATGGTAAGTTACTTGTCTAGCCAATGCCAAACCTAGGGCATATGAAACAATCATTAAACTTTCAACTACCCACACATATGTCAATGCAAAAATATCTATCACAATAAAAATGTCTGGAATCCTGATATCTGCTGATCATCATCAATGCTGGGCCCATATGGTTTTCAAAAGTAAAATTATTTTTTCTTATTAATTAATTTAGCTCATTTCAAAGTTTGTTTAAACATATGCTATGAATAAGTTATTTTTAAGTTTTTTGTAAGGCTTTAATCTTTGTCATATACCCTTTGCACGTTTATAATCGTCAAACAATGTAGTTTTTTTTTACTATAGAGAGACCTCTCAAACCTTGACACAAGAACTAAGCCATACATAAGATTAGTTGTTTTTAATAGGTTAGCTATCAAGAAAGAGAGTGATTTATTTAAGAAAGAGGGTAACCTTTTCTATCACCATTTTTTTTTTTTAAAAAAAAATTTTCTTTTGTATAAATAGATTTAAAGAGTAGTAAAAAAAGTCATAAATTTAGATATAGAGTAGGGGAATTGAAAAATATGGATTGCATTTGTATTCACCAATGTAGGTATAATGGTCAGAAGGAAATTAGAAATGCTTTAGTAGTATATACTGTATGTGATAAGGTTTTTCATTTGAAATGCTTAAATAAGACTAGGAAGTGTATGTTCATGTAGATCATGTATAAATATGATCAAAGAGGTGAGGATGATTTCTAAGTGTAGATAGTTTAAAGAAAAAATCAGGAGAAATGGAAGAAAATGTAATTAAGAAATATAGAATAAAGTATGTATTTAGTGAAGTGACAAGAGATATGTATGACAAAATAAGTAGGGCTATGGAGATAGTTATCCAAAGAATAAGTAAGAAAAGAAATAAGTAAAGGCTGTAGAAGTAAAATTAAAATCTTTAGAGATGAAGTGTGAGCATATCAAGGAATCAATGAATAGAAATGCTAAGGAAGAACTAGATAAGGAAGTCCAAAGATGGAAGAGAATATTATGGATGAAATAGGAAAACTAGAAGACTCATTAATTAGAGGATGGGAGATGTAATTGCAAGGGAAAATCGAAATAAGTATGAAAGGGTATTTTGCCTAAAGTTATAATTAAAGATATTACAGATAAGGTAAAGAAACAAGAGAGTAGAGATGTTTATGTTATGGTAGAGATAAATAATTTGTCAGAGCCATCAGAGAGAATAATGGATGAGTACAAAGAATTGATTAGTAATTTGAATAAGATTAAAGAAAGAGTAGGAATAGTTAGATTTCTACCAAGATTTGACAATATGTATATATTAGATAAAACATATTTATATAAATGAGAGATTGAAAATATTATGGGAGAGAAATAATGTTATGTTTGTGAATGTGTGGGACTTTTTTATTAATAAGAAGGAGTTATATAATTAAGATGGATCCTACTTAGCAAAAAAGTAAGTGAAGCATTAGGGGTTTGATTTATAAAAAAATATTATAATTCAGGAAACTTATAAAGGGAGATCAGGTTTTAAATTACAGTAGTATCAAAAAGAAGGTTATAAGAAGAATCTACGTTGGAAGACTTGGTATGGCAGGGTATAAATAGATTTAACAAAAGAAAAAGTGGGTGGTAGTATAGGAGTTAATTCAAAAAAATATTTAATTACTGTTAAGTATCAAGAACATTTGTGACTTGAGATAAGATTAGAAATATAAGAATGGTCGGTGGCCACTGGAGATAGTCAAACGATAATGGAGTGGAACAGTAGTTTATATAAATGCCTAGTTAAGGATATACAGAATTTCAAAGAAAGGGGGAAGAAAATAATGGTTATAGGGGATATTAATGGGCATATTGACAAAATTGATGACATGGATAACAAGAAAAGACAGCTTTTGAAAAGTTTTTGGCAGAGAGTGAATTTGAACATTTGAAATTTATCAAATATTTATGAGGAACAATATACTTGGTTTAGAAATAATATATTTTATACAATAGATTATATATTATTAAAGAAAGAGGGAATGAATAAAATACTGAAAATTAAAGTGTTTGATAATGAAGAGAGAGAATGTAATACTGATCATAATTTCTTTACAATAGAAATGATTAGTAATGTGATGGAAAATAGTAATAAAAGTAAAAAAATTAGTAAAAAATGTGGATAGAGAATGAATGATAAAAATAAGTTAAAAGAATATAAAATAAAAAGTAGTAGAAATCATGCAAGAGTTCGTTGTGGGTGAATATAAGGACTTGTGTGGTGAAGTAGAAAAAGTGGCAAATAGCATTTTACTGAGAATATTCAGAAGAATAAAAGAAATAGAAAAGTAAGAATTCATAAAAGTGTAAGAGAGAGAAAAATCATATAGAGAATATAAATGGATTATTAGAAATTAGGTGGCTGACAGGTTTCTTTGGCATAGTAACTGAAACATTTTTGACTCCAAGAAAGGAGAAATCATAATGTATCGCAGCTTCACTATTATAAATGTTCAAAGCATATATAATAAAGATTAAAGCCTTTCTCTAAAGTATTTACATACTTCCTATGCACTTAATAAATAATCAGAACATTATATTACATTAAACAAGTTAATATTAATTTTTAAAACACTTGTTAAAACAAAAAAGTTTCTATTTTTAACAGCAAGAGTTTATTCTCTCTTTTTTCTTTCACTCTATCTCTCTCTTTATCACTTTTTTTCTCTCTAATCAATTTTTTTCCACACTTCTTTTTCTTTTCTCATAATTTCTCTCTCTCTCTTTTTTTCCTTTTCTATTCTCTTTCTTCCTCTCTTTTTCTTTTCTACTTTGCTGAAAGATTTTTATTGATAAAAATATACAATAATAATGTAACATAAAAATATATAATACATCCATGTTAATGTGGTTCCACAATATGATGATATTAATATTATATAGATTTGGCAATGGAATAGGAAAGATAAAGGTTCACAATATGGTAAATTAAAAATATTCTATAAAAACAAACACTTGCCATGCTTTTTATAGCAAAATGTTTAATTTATTATCTTAAATTCAAAATAGATAATAAATATTAAAGATAAATGAAAAACCAAGTTTGTAAATTGAAGCAAAAAATTAATGAATAAACATTTCATTACTCAAATTATTATTTAAAACATACTAACCTTTGTGTAGACACATTGTATGCAAGTACATTTCTATTGTCGTGTTTTTTTAAATAATAATTTGTAGTCATCATTTTGAATATATTGTATTTGATGGTAATATTCCACTGAAACATGAATCATTAAATGGAAATTAAGTAAGTAAAAAAAAAATTAAGTTAACATAGTGTATATTTTCTAATTTATGTTTGATGCCTTTTATATTATAATATCATTGAACTTTTTTTTGTTGTTTTTATAATTATCTAACCAATAAAACCTTGAATTGTTGCAGTATTGTTAAGAAAACATTTAAAAATCAATGATCCATTATTTATTCTTTTGAAAATGTAGTTTTAAGTAAAAATTTTATCAAAAAAAGTATTAGTATGTTGATTGCTATAGTTTTATTGATTTAAGTAATTAAATCTTTTTTAACAAAAATATTGAGATCACTTGAGGTGACAAGTAATTCTGCCTGGTGAAAATTAAAATTTTATAGACATGAAAATTTTAAATGGAAATTGGTTTAATAAAAAAAAACTTTTTTAGATAATGTACATATTTTTAATTTTATTTTTACACTCCAATAATTTTGTATGTAGTGGAAGCTCATTTTTAATTATGAATCGAAGAACATTTTGATTTATTTATGTAAATTGGTAACTCACTTTACTTTCAATATGGCAGAAGTTCTATTACAGATAGTAATATAAAAATACTGAATAAAAATTGTTATATTTTCTCTTTATTATATCACTAAGACATCATATAATTAATGTTTCTTATGCTCATACAATAAGTTAAAAACAGTAACAACTGTATACAATAATGTCACCCAGTGCAAGTTATAGTAATCAATGGATGTTAGAAGGTTTGTGCAGTGTTCTTAAATCCATGGTTTTTAGCTCATGAAAGCCACAGCTAAAAACTTATCTGAAAATATTGAATGAATTGGCACTAGATAAGAATTTTGATGCACAAATCATCTAGCATCCATTAGTTATTATGGCTTGCACTGGGTGGCACTGCTATATAAAAAGAGTTGCTACTGTTTTCTCTTTATCATGATTGTGATTTATGTCTATCACTATAAGTGTTTTTAATTTTATAATGAAAAAATATTGTGCAACAGTTTGTAGTAAAACTCATAATTTTATCTTTAAAATATTATATTGCTTTGATGATGTCAGTATTTTTTGAAGTCAATAACATTATGAAGTTGCCATACCGTTTTTTAAAAAAATGGCAGTCATGTTTTCATTACTTTTTAATTTTTAAAAATTGCTCTAGTAAATAATTGAATATTAATTTAAATAATGGATGGAAATTGATGAAAATAACTACGATAAAAATTTTATATATGGTTGTTCATATGCAGGGAGTATATACATAGAAAAAAGAATGTTCATTTTTTTTATATTTTATATAAAGATTTCCAACTTAATACAAGGAATGATCTACTGTATACTAATAAATTTTATCCCTTACAATTGGTTTTTAGACAATAGTTGATGATTTCCTGTACCATATATTTATTTTAAATTGCAGTCACTGTTTCCAAATAAAAGTTATATTATTTTTGTTCCTGATTAATTTTTCAATTTACAGAGACAACAAAAACAATAATCAACTATTTACCATTTATCCAACAATTTTGTTTTTACTTTGATTTCATAATATTTGAATACTTTTTATGTTAAGTGACTTCAAAAGCATTATTTTCTAAAAATTAATGTTTTAACTATCAATTAATTTTTTTTTAAAATTGAAATAAACAAAATTAAATAGTAAATTAATTAATAAACTCTTTATGTAAACATGCAACAGAGGGCAGCTGTATTAACTCAAATGTAAGTTTTTGTTGTATTTGAGTGAAATGGAGAAAGCAATAAAAAGACTAGGAAGAGTGACAGAAATACCGTTAATAGGTGGCAAGGGAGTATATACTTTGTCGGGTCTTTTTTTTTGCGGATGATATCTTTTTGTGTGCAGAAAAAATAGAAGATATGGAAATTATGTTGAGGACATGTGCAAGGGTATGTAAAGAGATGGGAATTAAATTTAGTGAAGAAAAATCAAATATAATGATGGTTAATACTGGGGAAAGAGAAGATGTAGAATTCTTATTGGGGGATATAAAGTTAAGTGTGGTGGATAGATATAGGTATTTGGGAATCATCTTATGTAATCAGGAAAATTGCTTGAATGAATGGGAGAAAAAATTGGTAAATGAAGCAAAAAAAAGAAAGGGTTTGGTAAAGAAACTAACAGTATTTTCATATAATAAATATGATGTAGCTAGAATTGTATGGAAGGGAGTTGCAGTAGCAGGGTTAACATATGGTAATTATGCATTATGTGTTAGTAAAGGGATTTTAGATTATTTAGAGAAAGTACAAAGGGAAGTAGGAAGACATACATTAGATGCAGAGATGTGGACAGCAAAGGAGGCAATTCAAGGAGAAATGGGATAGTTAAGTTTTTATATGAGAGATGCAAAAAGTAAAATGAAAATGTTTGGTAGGTTGCAGTTTATGGATAGTAAAAGAATAGCCAAATAAGTGTTTAATTGGGTTATTAGTAAAGGGCAGGTAACAAGATGGGTGAGAAAAGTGATATGGTATGCAAAAGATTTGGATGAAGAATTTATATCAGTATACTTGTATAAAAGGTGGGATGATTGTGTTAGGAGGATTGTTGAGTGTTATAGTGGTAAGGAATGAAATAAAAGAATAAAAGCATTAATAAAAAATAGAGAATTGGAGAGATGGAGAACTAGTATGAAGGGTAAGAAGAGTTTAAATATATATAGAAGTAAATGGAACATTGGATGTGAATTAATTTATGATAATAGTAAGGAAAGTAGTTTATTGTTTAAGGCTTGAATGGGATCATTAGCAACAAGAGAATATACATGTAAATAAAAAACTATGGGTGATTTAGTGTGCAAATTGTGTAAGGAAGGTATAGAAAATATTAGGCATCTGTTGATTGAATGTAAATGCTTGAAAGCAGAAAAGGTACAGATAATGAAGTTATGGGATAATAGATATGAAGAAAGTGGTTATTGGTTTTTATGCTGGGTTTGTGGAAAGATAAGGGGGATTTAGATATAAAGGCCATAGAGTTGATAAAGATTATGTTGTGGAAATGGGATGGGGTAGAATATGGGAAGACTTAGAGTTGGGAATGGAAAATAAAGTGGCTAACAGGTTTATCTGGGCATAATTGCTGAGATATTCTTGACTTCATTTAAGGAGAACATCACATCAGTAGAATTTCTATTGGGGGATGTAAAGTTAAGTGTGGTGAATAAATATAGTTATTTGGGAATCATCTTAAGTAATCAGAAAAATTGTTTGGATGAATGGGAGAAAAGGTTGATAAATGAAGCAAAAAAAGAAAGGGATTGATAAAGAAATTAACAATGTTTTCATATAATAAACATGATGGAGCTAGAATTATATGGGAGTTGCAGTAGCAGGGTTAACATATGGTAATGATGTGTTATGTGTTAGTAAAGGGGTATTAGATTACTTAGAAAAAGTACATAGGGAAGTAGGAAGGCATGCATTGGATGCAGATGTGTGGACAGCAAGGGAGGTAATTTAAAGAGAAATAGGATGAGCAAGTTTTTATATGAGAGATGCAAAAAGTAAAATGAAAATTTTTGGTAGATTACATTTTATGGATAATAAAAGAATAGCCAAAATAGTATTTAATCAGGTTACAAGTAAAGAGCAGGCAACAAGATGGGTGAGAAAGGTAATGCAGTATGCAAAACATTTGGGGGGGAAATTTATATCAATATGTCTGTACAAAGGTGGGGTGATTGTGTTAGGAGGATTGTTGAGTGTTATAGTGGTAAGGAATGGAATAAAAAAATAGATTTATTAATAAAGAATAGGGAGTTAGACAGATGGAGAACTAGTATGGAGAGTAAAAAGAGTTTAAATATATATAGAAGTAAACAGAACATTAGGTGTGAGTTAATGTATGATAATAATAAGGAAAGTATTTTATTGTTTAAGGCTTGAACAAGATCTTTAGCAACAAGAGAATATACATATAAATAGAAAAATATGGATGATTTAGTCTGTAAATTGTGTAAGGAGGGAATAGAAAATATTAAGCATCTGTTAATTAAATGTAAATGCTTGAAAGCAGAAAGGGTACAAATAATGAAGTTATGGAAGAATAAATATGAAAAAAATGATTATACAGAAAGTGTATCATTGGTTTTTATGCTGGATTTGGGAAAAGATAAGGGGTATTTAGATATAAAGGCCATAGAGTTGACAAAGATTATGTTGTGGAAATGGGATGGAGCAGAATATGGGAAAACTTAGAGTGGGGAATGGAAGGTAAAGTGGCTAACAGGTTTCTCTAGGCATAGTTGCTGAGATATTCCTGACTGTGTTTAAAGAGAAGTCACAGTGCATCACATCACATCACAATTAAATATTTTTATTGTTACATTTTTATTTACCATTGTCAAACTCACTCCACTCACAACTTTGACACTATCCACCTCGATAAATGCAGTAATGATTATTACTATTCATTTTCTAAACTAGAGATTATCTCTAGCACAGATATAAACTTTAAACCTTAGTTAAAATATATCTGATTTTTTAATTTTAAACATAGTTTTAATAAATTAGATTTAAAACATCTTTAAAAGTTTGTTTATAAATTACATTTGTATAGTGTGTTACATAATTTACTATGTTTTTTTTTTCTTCCATGGTAATATTTACAAAAAAATATTTTTCATTTTCAAGAACATTGTTTGATTGATTCAATAAATATTTGAGTAGTGAATTTGTAAAGATAAATAATATTCTTTTAATCTAAACTTTATATCTTAAACACTTTCAATTTATATAAAATTACACGATAAAGCTTTTACAAAGTAGTGCATTTGTATTATTTTAATACTGAAAGCTTTCTTTTTAAATAAAAACATCAAAACTAAATTTACTTATTTCTTAAATGTTAAAATTTGAATTTCCATTAGGGTTGAAAAAAAAGACAATCATACATTGTAGTTAATTTTATTTGGCAAATATATTTAAAATAAGGGCTTTGCAAACTAATGATTAGTATAGTAACATATCCCTTGTTAGGAGTTAAAATCAAAATGAAATTTGTAATTTTTTTTTAATTATCCAATTAGTCACTACCTTTCAAGATAATTCACAGATGACACTTTTTTATGAAAATATAACAATAAAATAGAGGTATTTTACTTTCTTACTACTTCAAAAAAATCACTTGATTTAAGTTTCAAGTTTGCTTTTTATTCAATTTTATCAATTTAAATATTTCATTAATAATCTTGTATCACAAGTGACGTAAGCACGGAAACAATAAGTTCAACGTATAATTTTATAAAATATTTCAATATATATTACAAATTAAGATTACTTTGCTGTTATTTCAATCAAATAGTATAAAGATGAAGTGAGACATAAGCACCCTTGGCCATGATTTCAAAATGACTATTATTTCCTCTCCTGCTATGCTAAAACAAATGTTAGACTATAATTCCTCTGCAATCACTTAAAGAAATTTTCTCATTTATTTTTAAAATGCAAAAAATGCTTTAATGACACAGCGATTTAGACATCATTTGTATAAGCAATAATTTTAAAGCGATTTAATTCTTGGCAGGTAAAACTTATAATTTTATTTAATTCTCTGATAAATTAATTAGCTAGACCAAGATTTAATTTTTCTATTAATTACTATAAAATCTTTCATAAAATAAATCAGTGAAAATAAAAAAAGAAATAATTAAAACAAAATATTCTAAAATAAATCATATTAAGAAGATTATAAGCAATGACAAATTAGCAAAGATGGTGATCAAGTGTTATTCTTTTATCATAGTACCTAATAATAAATTAATTAATCAATCTCATTGGAGGCAAAAAACTTAAAATATACATATACTTTTTATTTTTATAAAATATTAATATACTATGACTGCAAAAAGGAATTTGCTGTTAACTGAAAGAAAACTTTTATTCCTCTTTGAGATCTTATAGGAACAAGCAATACAAATTGCTACTGTCCATTCCATACATTCTTGTCATTATAGCTATTATTACTATGTAATTATTCATATAAGAAACAACCAAAGATGGACTTCTCAATACATATCAGCTGTGACAAGTTTAATGACTTTCTTTAAAATCTTAAAATATTATAATCTTCTCAGTCACCTGACAATTCTTAACTGACATGTCATTTGAGTTTTCTTGAAGCAGAATGAATGTGTTAATGATCTTATATATTGCAACCAGTTTGTTATATATCTGCACTACAAAAAAAAAATAGATGTTTGGTAGCATGTTCCTCGGGTTTGAGAATAAAAACAATTATTTTATTAATGGAGAAAAATATTTAAATTTTGTTGGACCTACTTTTAAGGGGTCATTATATAAGTCAACAATTGTAAAATCTCCATGTGATAGTATGAAAATTCTCAAACATTAAATATATTTAAGAGTATTTTTTAAAAAAATAAAAAACTAAAAAAGAGAGAAAAACAAAATAAGGTTTTAATAATTTTGTACATTCTATTTTTAATTAACCAGAGTTGTTTTCCTTTCTTTATCTCTATTTAATGAAAAAAAAAATCAAATCAGTGCAATTAACAGATTGCCTTTTTGTTGTTGTTTTGCAAGACAATTTGGTTTTTAATTATAAAGGAATGTCAAAAATTTTATGTTGTTAAACTTAAGTTTTTAACTGGTTTTCAATATCTATGATTAAGAAGGTAATTGTCTGTACTAGTGTATTTATGAAATTTTATCTAATTGGTTGTCATGAAAATTATCACATAAGAGACATTGTAATTGGCTTGTGGACAAGATTGTTCAAGAAAAAAATATGTGGGGGAATGATTTAGTGATTATACCCAAGTGTCTGGAGAGAGGTATTGCTAATTAAACTGTTGGAGCGAGCAGTCAAATATTAATCCAGCTGCTAAAAAAATAATAGAAAAAAGTATTTCTTAACTATTGAAAAAAAGCAGTCAAATCTTAATTCCCCCACTAAAAAGATAAAGTATTCATAACTTAGTTGTTAAAGAGAAAGCAGTGAAGTTTTAATCCAGCTGCTGAAAAGAAAGAAGCAGAAACTTCTACCAACCTGTGTCATAACACAGCAGGAAACTTAACCAAGTTATTTAATATAATAATAGAAGGTTTTAATCCAACTTTTAGCATAGTATGAGTTTAGCACTAAAAATGGTTTATACAATGAAAACCATGTGCTAATTTCAGCTAAAAGCTAGGTATAACCTTCCTCCACATAACCTACCTTCACTGGAAGAAAATGTAGGGAAGGTAAAAAAAACCTTTTAAGCAGTCTGCAACCTTCTTCAACCAAGAGTATGAAAAGTCTATGCCTACTTCTGTCTTACCTGGAAATTCAAAAGGAAAGCCAAATGGACAAAAATTGCTATCTTCAATTACCTGGAATTTCTAGACCCAGAAAATGACAAATTTACCAGGTCCATGTTTAGAAAGCCTTCAAGAAGAAACTCCATTAGGAAAAACAGAGCAACTGGAAAGGCCTCCATGACAAGAAATCTATGGTTATAGGTATTATTTTTTAAGTGTGCACACTATACTTTTATTAATAGAAAATCTGTTTTTGTTTCATAAATGTAATAAATTTTTTTCCTCTCAATTTTCCCTCTGGGTAGAATCTTTGAATTTTTTGAAATTTTTTAACAAACTCTTAGTTATTTTTAAAGAAAGAACCTAATGAATTTAAAGTCAATGCATGAATAAAAATTAATTGTTTGGTTAATATATTTTTTTTAAATGAGTGTTTGAAATGTCATACTATCATGCCATCTTTGTTTTTGTTGTTATTAATTAAATATTAAATAATTGTTTTTAAAAAATATTTTTTTAGTCTTAATTACTTTATTCTGAATTGCAATGTTTGTGATTTTATATCATGACAGCTTATATTCTAGGATTTAGTTTTTTTTCTCGATGATTCCAATAAAACTAATTAAGATTATTTATAATAAGCTAATTTATTTATTTATTTCCCTCTTATTCACTGTAATAAATTATAGAGTTCTTGCTTCCTGAGCTAGATTTATGCATAACAGTTATATGGGATAGGGGGTTATATTTAGTGGGTGGGTATCCACATCATGATGATGATGATTCCTGAGTTGGTGTAAAGCAGATATACTTCAAAATCCATACACTACATTTTATTTAGTTGAGTCTCTATTAGAATTTAAGTTTATAATTGGCCAGTACATCAATGGTATTAAGTGGCCAGAGCATTGATGATGATCAGCATGATTTAATATTACAGTATTATTTTTTGCTTATATTCTTATGGATTAGCACTTAAGTTTGTACATCCAAACTATGGTTTAAATAATTGTCCAAGCTGGTAAAGGCTCAATAGTTAGCCTGGTCTACAGGAGACACATTTTAAATCCAGCCACAACATTCACTGTTGACTTATTTTTATAGTTGATTAATGATTGTTATTTTTGGGGAGTACTGATGAACTTATAGTTAGCTATGCTGATCTCTCAGAGTGATCTATTATGTTCATCCCTTTTGAGATTAATTTTTTTTAACTTGAGGATAAAAATACAATTCCTCAGATCCCTCATGGTTTAAACTCCAATTTTGTGTATACAAATGACTAACCAATTTAGGGAAGTTGGTTTCACAAACTGGTGACCATTACACCAGGTACAAACCTGTATTTTCCAATAGTGTTACAAATGGCACCCAGCTGTGGGCATGATAATGATCAGGTTTTGATGGTCCATGACAACATAGCTTGAATCTTAGAAATACACCTGAAAAACAAAATTCTGTATTCTGATGTATAATTAATTTAAATATATTCTGAAATTTGACAAAATTGCTATAATTCAATTATAAATTACAAAATAGAAATATTAATATTTATTTAAGAAGTTTATATTTGAAGTTGAACAGATAATCAAGGCATAATTTTGGAGATTGGATTGAGGTTTTGACTGTTGAAAATTGTGTAGATGTAGTTGTATTTTTATATTGGACTATAAAATTTAACTTCATTTAAATATTCCAAATACATTCAACAGTTAATAACCGGTCAAAATTGTATGTTAACTCAACATGATTCACAGCCTGGGTAAAAGTACCTTGAATCCAACCATATGCATATTTATGGATTCTGCTCTGTTTACCCACTCTCTAAATCCACCAACTACTTAACAACATTTTTGAGGCAAGCAATTAATCTTCTCTAAACTCCGGCCAGCAGAATCATTGGTGGAGCATGAGCCTCGACTAATTCTAACGTTTAACTCAAACATTTATTCTAATTATACCTTTTCATGAACACAATAATTAAATAGGGAATGCTAATTTTAGAATAATATTAATAGAAATGAACCACAGGTAGATTAAATTAACATATATATTTAATAAAAACATCTCTATAATTCTTTAATATCTCACTGATTTATTTTATTATTTGTTAACATCAATTCTGATCATATCACTTATTATGCCTCATGTAAAGGAGCAGTATAGTTTATATGCCAATTTAAACAGATAAAATGATTAAAGTTCTATGGTAGATGCCCACTCAAGTATCTGATATAGAAAACAAATATTTAACAGACCTATTTTGAGTAATTTTAATACATGTAAAAATTATTCTAAGAGAGAAATAATCTGATCATATTTTTAGGAATTGGTTTTGAAGAGAATGACATACTTAAATGTAAGTGGATCACAATATTCACAACTAAATACATAACTGATAGTAAAACATAAATAATATGATCAGACCATCATCAACCTGCCATCATGTGCTCAAAAACAAAAGAAATTAATCAGATCTAGCATTTGACATGACATACCCAGCACAAAGTCAATTCCCCTGTCCTCTTCTAGTGGTGCCAAGAAATAAAGATAAAATGGTTTGTGCAATTTGCAAACATCAAAACTTTCAGGTGAAAGACCGAGAATTGCCAAGGCTAACTAAGCTCAGCTTACCCCGGGTCTTTCCATTTTTGTCTTTCATATCCTGACCTACATTTTTAGTCCGTGAATAGATCATGTGTTATAATTCTGATTTTAGCAATCAAAGGACAAAACAGGTGACCAAGCAAAGTGCTGATGAAGCAAAATACAAATACTGGAAAAATAGATTTTAAAATTATTATATGAAAATTGTACTGAACCATGAAAGATTATACTGATTTTATACAGATTGACCAAGATTGAATCAACACAAAATAAGCCTTAATATTATTATAAATATCATTTCTCTGGGTGATATGTCTCTCCCTTTAAAAAAATCCCACCAATATTTCAAATTTAACATTTTTATATCCTCTCACTGTTTAACAAGAAGAAACTTTTTAAAAAACTCTGCCTTTCAATCTTTTAAAATAAAATAATATAATTAAATAAAATTTCATACTTGACCCAACATCTTCCCCAAAACTAAACCATCTATGCATAAAATATTTTAAAATATATAAAGTAAAACAAAATTATTTCATTTTGACAAAAAGGGTGCTCCAAGTAAAAATCATTTAGAGCAAAAGAGTTATTTATTTGCTGACAGACATTGGTTGGGAAATAGGAATCAAAATTATTTAATCATAAAACTTTTGTCAAGATGGAACAAATTGGCATATAGATATCATTTTAAATCAAACATTTATAAATCTTAAACAAAAACATTCATAGGTAAATAATAAATATATTTCTAGACCACTTTTAAGAGAAAAGTTTGACATTAATAGAGGCATAATTTTAAGACAGATACAGTTAGAGAAGAGACATTAAATTTAAATTATAGCAAGTCAAGGTTGTAGCCAAATTAAATTATACAGTCAATTGGATTTTGAAAAATAAATTAGGTGGTTAGAAATGAACAATTGAAAAGATACCTAATTTATTTGGAATCTGCATTGGAAATCTAGGTTTCATAATGAAATATGAATTTGAATGGTCTTTCATTATTCTTGCACATACATAACTAGTTATGAGTTTGATTTAAGAGTTCAACAGTTTGACAGTCCAAAATTTCACATATTTTACAAAATTTCTCTGTCTTTATGGTATTTTGGTGATCATACCTGAGACAACAGGGAAATGGGCAAGCTAAGAACCATTCACTCCACTACCATGCTTGTAAACATATCTACAGTTGTTTAAAATAAAACCGGTGTGGATTTGCCTTGCACTCACTAAACAAATCTATGACTGACTGACTCCTATTGTTCTCCTGGGTTATTTATATATTTTCAGAATACTTTTTAAAAATTCCCCTTTTTTATTCACCCAAGGCCAAGTGGATGTATAAAATTCAGGTGACTGTAATCATTGATCTAAAATATTTTGTATTGTATTCTTAAGATCCACTCTTCTGATAAACCCAATGATTTTATTGTTTCAAATCTATTTTTAATTTAATATAAATTTGAAGAATTTTTCTTTCAAATATCTTTTTTGTTTTACTTTTAATTTAATTAGAAATTTCATTACTATTTTATTAATGGACTTTCTTTTGTTTTACGCTAAAGAATGTTAGCAGGGTTTATCGCAAAAGTAAATCTCCAGAATAAAATACTTTGACTTTAAATATATATATATATTAAAAATGTATTTATTGATTTTTATAAAAGTTTCCATCTGTAATTATACATGTGTGTGCATATATATATATATATATATATATATCTTGGCCACTCCAATATTTATAATTAAAATTTTAAATAGAAAATTTTGATATATTATTCATTTATTTTAAATAGAAAATTTTGATATATTAATTACTTATTAACTGGTCTAGAAATTAAATGTATACAAGATGGCAGACAGAAAGTTTTACAAACATCATTACATGAATGGATCTACTTCAATCCTCGTTAGAAATCTAGAAAGACATGAAGCATGGATCTGACCTACAGATCCATTGCTTCAGTATATGCACAATGTTTGAGAGGTATTATTCTCTTCTCTTTTTCAGGTGTTGCTCATCTAAGAAGTGACAGTACTAGCATGGGATTCAAACTGGATTCTTAGATTCTTGAGTATAGAATTTTAAGGTAATGCTTTAACCAACTGAACCATCATGTGAAAGGCAACAGTCTGTAGAAATTTCATATACTTATCTATGAGCTTCCTCCTTTTACTTATCTATGAGCTTCCTCCTTTTACTTATCTATAAGCTTCCTCCTGATTTCTCCACTTTTTACTAAAAGCAAAGTTGATTAATGGTTTCCATGCATTATGTATAGTCACACTAGGATTGCTTATGGGATTTTTTGCCATTGTCATGTGAGCAGCTTCTATAAACTTTTTTCTTTGTACCATTTCTTTTCTATCCAATAATTTTGTATTTTCCCAATTGAACATATGTTCATTGGCACCTACATGGTCTGTTACCTTAGACATATCTGTTTTCTATTGTCTAATTATCCATTTGTGTTCTTGCAAGTGCTTTTCAATGATATGACTGATCTCATCAATATATATGTTTTTCCACCTTCACATGACATTTCATAGAAACTGTTTTTTTCTTTTCAGCATTTCAAGTTTAGGCTTTGTAGATTTTAGAATGCCTCCTAATGTGGTATGGTTCTGGAAAGCTGTTCTGATGTTATACTGATTGCAGATTTTCCTTAATTTTCCTGTTATTTTTGTAATGTATGGGTATATTACAGTACTAATAATTGTCTTTTTATGGCTCTTTTTGATGTCTATTTTTTTTCTTAATAATAACTTATGGATAACCATTTTTCATAAGTGTTTGTTCTATATGGATCTTTTCATTTTCCAAATCACTGGTTTCTAAACAAACTTCTTTTGCTCTGTTTCATAGTGATAGGATAACCCCATGTTTTGTGTTTCTGATGTGATTAGATGTAGAGTCTAGGTATTTTTTGTATGTATAGATTTTTGGTAAACTGTAGTTTTTATTTTGCCATGAGGGACACTTGTCACAAGAATATCTAAGAATGCCAAATTTTGTTCTTGTTCTGATTCTATTGTGAATTTATTTGAAGGGGATGTGTTATTGATATGTTTCCAGAAAGTTTGTAGCAATGTTTCACCATGTATCCATACAACAAATGTATCATCCACATCATGTGACCATATAACAAATGTATCATCCACATCATGCAACCAAACTTTGGTGAATATAGAGTAGTTTTATAGCCAAGGATTCAAGTTTTTTTATGTAAATATTGTTAATCAGGGAAGACAATGGTGAGCCCATAATCATTCCTTGATTTTGTTGGAAGAATTCTGTGTTATATTGAAGGAAGGTTGTTTTATGCAGAATGTTATAGTTCCATTATACTATCAATAGGAAGAGCTGTTCTGGTTTATAAACTATTTATCACCATTTAATATTTCCCTTACAATACACAATGCTTCTCCACATGGTACATTCATGAATAAACTTTCCACACCATTAGTAAGTCTGATTTTTCAATTTTCATGTTCTTGATTAATTCTACAAAGTGTCTAGAATCTTTGACAAAGGACTGGGTCTTGTATGTCAAAGGACTTAGAACTTTGAGAAGAAATCTTGCCAAATGTTGGCAAGATGAATCTCTAGAACAGTAGGTCTTAACATAACATGATCCTTATGGATTTTAGGTAAGCCATAAAGATGAGGAATTTTACTGAAATATGATGTTATTTTACTTTTTTCTGAATGAGTGAAGTACTTGTGATGCTTTCTGAGTAATGCTTATAATTTTGTTTCCATACTCAGTATTGGATTTTTTGTCACTTTTTTATATTGGCTTGCTGTGATGAGTTCTTTCTTTTATTGTCATAATTAGTTGTATCCATTACAACTGTTGCATTGCCTTTGTCATCAGGGAGAGTAATTATAGAATTATCTACTTTGAGAGATTTAATTGCTTTTCTCTCACCATATGATATGTTTGACTTCATTTTTTGTTGCTTATCAAGTGTTCTTTTTATACTCAGCATAATTCTGCTGCTTCTTCTAAAGACAATTTTTGAGTGATTTCCTCAGTTGCTGCCATTATGTCTAATAAAGGGATATTAGACAGTGTTATGGCAAAGTTTAATCTTCTTTCAAGAACAGAAATTTCAGTAACTGTTACATGTTTAGAACTTTGATTTTTAACAGATGAAGTTGGTACATTGCTTGGTATATTATGTATGATTTTTGATATGCCCATGTAAGTTAGCAAGTTTCTTCTTTTGGCATTCTTTTAATTTTTCATGTAATTATAAATTTTATTTAACACACATTGATTATGTAAGCAATATTTACTAAGGCAATTCTCCTGCTAAAAAAGATAGTAGAAGAAAGTATTCTTAACTTAGATATTGAAGAGAAAGCAGTGAAGTTTTAATCCAGCTTTTGAAAAGAAAGAAGCAGAAGCCTTACCCAACCTATAATAATAGAAGTTTTCAATCCAGCTTTTAGCATACTATGAGTTTAGAACTAAAAATGGTTTGTATGATGAAAACCATGTGCTAAGTTCAGCTAAAAGCTAGGCATCATCTCTCCTCTATGTAACCTACCACTGAAAGAAAATTTAGAGAAAGTAAAAACCCTTTAAGCAGTCTGAAACCCTGCCTTCAACCAAGATAATGAAAAGTCTCTGCCTATATCTGTCTCACCTGGAAATACAAGGGGAAAAACAAATGGACAAAAATTGCTATCTTTATTTACCTGGAATTGCTACAGTTCCAGAAAAGAACAAATTTAACTAGGTCTATGTTTGGAAGCTTTCAAGAAGAAACGCCATTAGGAAAAACTGAAATTGCAACTGGAAAGGCCTCTATAACAAGAAAGTCATAGCTATAGGTATTATTTTTTATGTGTGCACACTATATTTTTATTAATAGAAAATCTGTTTTGTTTCATAAATGTAATGTTTTTTTCCTCTCAATTTTTCCTCTGGGTGGAATCAAAGATTGCTATCTTTGATTTTTTTGAAAATGTTTAACAAACTCTTAGTTATTTTTAAAGAAAGTAATGAATTTAAAGTCAATCCATAAATAAAAATTAATTGGTTGGTTAAGATATATATTTTTAATGAGTGTTTGAAATGTCATACTATTATGCCATCTTTGGTTTTGTTGTTATTAATTAGATATTAAACTAATTGTTTAGAAAATATTCTTTTTAGGCTTAATGAATCGCAATGTTTGTGACCTTATATCATGACAACTTATATTCTAGAATTTAGTTTTTTTTTCTTGGATCCCAATAAAACAAGTTATAAGTAGTGAAAAACTTAAGATTATTTATAATAAGCTAATTTATTTATTTATTTCCACTTAATCACAGTAATAAATTATAGTTCTTGCTTCCTGAGCTAGATTTGTGCATAACTGCTATATAGAGGGGTTATATTTAATGTATGGGCATCAGTTGGCACAAAGAGGATATACTTCAAAGCCCATGCCCTATATTTTATTTAGTTTTGTCTCTATTAGAACTTAAGTTTATAGTTACCAGTATATCAATGGTTCTAAGTGACCAGAGCATTGATGATGATCAACATACTTTAATATCCTAATATTATTTGTTTGTGTTATATTCTTATGGTTTAGCACTTAAGTTTGTGCATCTAAATTATGGTTTAAATAATTGCCCAAACTGGCAAAGGCTCAATAGTTAGCCTGTTCTACAAGAGACCCATTTAAAATCCAGTCACAAAATTGACTGTTGATTTATTTTGATAGGTCACTCATGATGATGAATGATTATTATTGAGAAGTTCTGGTGTACTTATAGTTAGCTATGCTGATCTCTCAGAGTGATCTTTTATGCTCACCTCTTTTGAGATTAAATTTTTTTTTTTTAACTTGAGGATAAAAAGACTATTTCTCAGATCCTTCATGATTTAAACCCCAATTTTTTGTAGAGTTACAAATGGCTAACCAATTTAGGGCAATTGATGTTCACATACTGGTAACCATCACCCCGGGTATTATCCCTGTATTTCCCTGTAGTGTTATAATATATATATATACACTTACACAATCATAAGAGGCAAAACTTAATTTTAATCCTTACTCTCAAGAAACAATAAAGTCAGAAATCAAGACAGTGGTTATCAGAGGAATAAGGAAAGTGCTAAAAATTCTCTGATTGTGGATCTAGGCTATCACTTGATGACAGTCATTTATTTAGATATTTTACAACTGCAGATTAAATCAAGGAAGATTGCATGAATTAGAAAAACAGTCTAATAGTAAATGGGACAATGTTGATTCTGGTAAAGTTAAAATAAAAGATGAAGACATATTTGGTTTAAAAAATAGACACGCATTTTATTACAAAGGCACAAATATTATATGCACAAGTGAAGTAGGTTGCATTATAATTAACCAGTAGAACAACAATATTATGGAAATTGATGGTATATCAGATAGAGTTGCAAAAATAATTAATCAAATTAATGTAATATCAAATGCAGATAATTCAGTCTTATACCCAATAAGTTCTCATTATGATGAAGAAGTTTGTATATTTTTATGGAGATGGAAAATATTTTTCATCACATTAAATAACATTTCAAAATTGCCTTTGGGAAATTTTCATACTAGAATTGGAAAACAACTAATGAAAGTTTTGCACATAAATTTGGTTATAGTGATAAAATTGAGAAAGAATGCAGATTTGTAAAATTCACAGGAAAACTAAAACTATATATTAATATTTTTTGTGTGTAAGAAAAATACTAAACAGAAATAGACATGAAGAATCCCATTTGAAGATACAACAGAACTGGATTATAGTTTTATTAATAAAAATTATGTGTTTTAGGATTCCAATCTTTTTAATAGATTTAACACAGGAAGAGATTATTGTTAATTAGTAAAATGTAAGATATGTGTTAGTGCAAAACTAAAGAAAAAAACATTATTATTAAGAAAAGCAGTATTAATAGTTAACATTCATAACCTTCAGAAACAATCCAATGAATTTAAATTAGAATTTGCAAATTGTTTTAAAATATTAACAGACTTTGAAGATGATTCAAACTTAACCAAGATCAACACACTATTAAAAATTGCAACAAAGATAGCTGGTACAAAAAAGCATCAATAAACCATAATTTTTCTTCTGAGACAAAACCATATATGTATAAAGAAAAAAAGGAATAAAGATATTTTTCAATGATCTATTAAGTATTGAATATATAGAGTTTATAAAATGGTATAAAAAAGAGTTAATAATGGTATAAGAAAATATAATTATAAATTGGCAAACAAAGCTATAAAAAAAATCTCTAATATGTAAAATATCTTGATATTGGAAAATAAATTATTTGTAAAGCATCATTTGACCCAAATTATAATCTCATACATATACCTTTATCATATGCGCAGTATTTATCAATAGTAAATTGTTATATTTTGATTTACAAGAATGAAACTTACTTTACTCACAACTTTGATCCAATCAACTCCAGATAAATACTTTAATGATTGTCACTTATATTTTTTTTTAAAACTAGATTATCTCTAGCCCAGATATAAACTTTAAATTTCAATTAAAACATTAATGTATCTATTTTTTAATTAAGCACACACATATGGAGTAATTCAATTTCATTTCTCTTTTTCCATATGTATATCTTTTATAGATGTACTTTGTGGTTCAGTATAAAATGCATCTTGAGATCATTTGTATTTTAAGATGTCTTTATTCATGTGTTTCAAGAATGTATGGTGGAATGGAGATTATTAAATGCATTTATAAAAGATATTACATTTGGAAAAAAAAGAAATGGAGTTAATTACTCCATGTGTGTGTGATTAATTAAAACACTGATATATTAATCTTTAACTAAGGTTTAAAGTTTATATCGGGCCTAGAGAATAATCTCTACTTTAATAAAAAGATTAATGATAATCATTGAATATTTGTAGTTTCAAAGTTATATGTAGAATAAGTTTGATCTTTATAAATCAAAATGTAACAATATTTAATTTTTTGACAATAATATGAAAAGCAACCAAATGATCAGTTTTTCTGAAGATCTCGAATGAAATATTTCAGTAATAATTGTAGGTGTCTATGACTATTTTTAACTATTGGGTGGATAAACAGATAAATGAATAGACAGAGGTAGATAGATAGAATTTAATTTTAAAAAATCTGAAATTCTCTCCCTCTCTCCCTCTCTCTCTCTCTCTCTCCCGCTCTCCCTCTCTCTCTCTCTCTCTCTCAAAAATAAATAAATAAATAAAACTTATTACTATTGTGTTAGTCTTTTTATTTTAAAAAGTATAGATGAAATGTAAAAAAGAAAAGACATCAGCTTTAGCTTATGACGCTTTGCAAGCGAAACTCCTATCGGTAATTCTGTAAACTAAAAAGATATCTTTACAAATTAAAATTTATTTTTATTAATTTCTAATTTTTTTTTTTTTACAAAAGCGTTTATTGAAATAATGATGATTAAAAAATGCCTGTAATAAAAAATTAAAATCAATAAATGAAATTATTCAAGATCTTATTTGTTAAATTATAATTTACCAGTAATAACTGAAACACAGGCTTGTTATATACCTGTGGCTATATATATGTAATGTAGGGTATAGGAGCACAGATTTTCACACCACCCACCTCTCTCCACTCTATCTAATAACACTGATACACCTAAACACATATATGCTGAAAAGATAAATAATCACCAATATACGTATTGCTGGTTTAGCATGAAATACGTATATTGGTGATTATTTATCTTTTCAGCATATATGTGTTTAGGTGTATCAGTGTTATTAGATAGAGTGGAGAGAGGTGGGTGGTGTGAAATTTACCAGTAAAAAATTTTTAAAAAAAACTTTATAAATTAATACAAAACGCTAAAATAGCCATAATATATTTCCTCTAAAATTTGATGCTTTATAATAAAATTATAAACTTAATTCGAAATATTACACATACGGTTATGAATTGATTAATATATCTCAATCAAATACAAAATAATGAAAGTAAATTTAACACATTGGAATTAGAGAAATAGATTAAGTAGATATTTTCCCCCATTCATCTTTTATTTTGCCATATACTTTTTATAAGTGCGTCTTTTTTTTTTTTCAATTTTTTTTTTTTTTTTAAAAAGGAACTGACAAGAAATAAGGCGGGACTATATAAATTGTGTAGGAGAGGAGTATGCATCTTTTGCTGTTTTTTTCCTGATTGAGATCAGAGCTAAGAATTGTATTTTGCTGATCAGAACCTACGAGGGAGAAAAACCCAGATTATCAGATCTGAAGGTTCAAAAGTCCGACTATTGTAAATATAACAGATCCTCCCGATCGTTTATTATTTAGTACACCTTCAGGGCTCTATGTAGGGTTAAGTTAAATTGATGTAAACATTTAATTGACTAAATAAATCTTAATTGTTTTAAATCCATTTCTTCTAGAAATTTCTAGGCTTTTAGAATATAACTGAAAGAAAACCTCATTTCCTCACTCTACAACAATTAAACCCATTCATAATACATCTATAACACACTCATACATATTATTTCGAAATGACACAGCGTTTTCCCCCCTTTTCTGAAATGTATATACATATTTTGTATAACCACCACCGTGTAATATAATAATTAATCTATATACCTTAATTATTCATACATAATGACCACCACCACCTATCATGCTAGTTGTGACTGGGTTTGAACCCATTCTGTTACTATATATATATATATATGTGTGTTTAAATTTATAAATAAATATTTGAAAACACAGTACTTAATAGTTTATAAAAAATATATGTATAACCATCACTTAGAAGCGCTTTCAACTAACTTGTAGCTTTGTCAACTATCACTTTTTTAAAATGTCAGCTTTACCATAATTCCATGATGTCAATCTTCCCATAATTCTGTGATCTTAACGTCTGCTGCTTGCCTATTAATTAAATCTTGCTTATATTTATAAATTAACATTGCCTCTTTAATTTTCCTTTTATTATTATTTCTTTCAGTTTCCAATATTTTTACGTTGTTATAATTAAAATCAAAACCATATATACATGATTTATTATGGTCATAAAAATAACAGAAGCTGATATGTTGATGATGTTTTTGTTTGTGGAAAGCCAAATGCTATTAATGATCTGTTTAATGAATTAAATAATATAAAGGGCTTAAAGTGGATTAAAACAGATGAAAATTCAATGAGTGTTCAATTTTTAGATCTCAAGATAACTAGAACCAAAGATAAACTGGATTACTATATGACTCTTAAACCAATAGCAAAAAGAGGACATTTTCTATATGAATCAAAAGTACCAATGTCACACAAAATGGCAGGTTTGAAATCCTTTTTTATTTAGAAATGATAACCTTTGTAAATATGCATCAGATAAAACTAAAAATATTGAAATTTATTATAATGAATTGTTAAATGTTGTATACAATTATGATTGTGTTTATTATACTATTAAAAATTTTACTTCTAAATATAAAAATATTAATAATAATGTTAATTCTTCTGATAAAAAACTATGGACATCAATACCATATATTTTGAATCAACAGGCAAGTTTCATTAAGAAAAATTATAAAGGAATATGTGATATTGCATTTTATGCACCACCTACATTAAATAAATTAATAAACAATTCAAAAGATAAAACTCTATTGATAAATAAAAATTGTATCATTTACAAATGGAGATGTAGGTGTGGCAGTAAGTATATAGGTGAATCGAGGTGCACATTGGAAAAAAAAACAAAAGAGCACATATTATTATTTAAAAGGGTTCAAAATACAAGACAAAATTTTAAAAATAATGATACTTTATCAGCTTTTGTTTTTTATGACCATATTAAATCATGTATACATGGTTTTGATTTTAATTATAACAAATAAAAATATTGGAAACTGAAAGAAATAATAATAAAAGGAAAATTAAAGAGGCAATGTTAATTTATAAATATAGGCAAGATTTAATTAATAGGCAAGCAGCAAATGTTAAGATCACAGAATTAAGGGAAGACTGACACCGTGGAATTATGGGAAAGCTGACATTTTTTAAAAGTGATAGTTGACAAAGCTACAAATTAGTTGAAAGCGCTTCTAAGTGAAGGTTATACATATATTTTTTATAAACTATTAAGTACTGTATTTTCAAATATTTATTTATAAATTTACATATATTATTTTGAAGAAATACAGACATCGATTTGTAATATATATATACATATTGTACCGGTCAAAAAGAAGCCAACACATCAACAAACCCAAACTCAAAGTCGGATTCAAACTCAGGTGGTTCAAACTGAATTCAAACCCAACTCATGAGCTCAGATCAAATCAATGGATGACATATATCAATGGTACATGACTATGCACCAAGGAACTAGCTCAATGGATGATGATGATTAATGAGACCCTAGATTTAACTCTAATAAAGTATAATAAAATAACTAAGAATCTTTATAAGTCAACTCATATATATATATATTCAGGTTGCCAATACAGACAGTGAGCATTAGTATTAAAATAATTTGAATAAAAAAAAATTAAAAAAACCAAATGTGTTAATAAAATGTTTAATTATAATAATAATTTTGTTCAACTTTTAGATTATGATATAGATTATCTCTAGTCTTTAAACAGAATTTATATATACAATAAGAATGGCAGTTCTTATTATATGCCAATACTATTACGCAATATTCTAGGAGAATTATATATATCTATGCCCCGACGAGGAAGTAAAGGTGGATAAAGGTATTTGGCTGTGTCAGAAATTATGATTCGAATTCTAAAAGAAAGAATGTGAGATTTATTTTCACATTCGTAAATCAATTCACAAAGAGCAAGATATGTGTTTAGGGCACAACTTTAATATTTAATATGAAACTTAATCATAAGTGAAGATGAATTTGTTCGACTTTAATAAAATCAATTCATCACGATTTATGAGCATGAGAGTGGGTCTTTATTGGAACTGAGAAGTAAACAGTACTGACATCTTATGAGCTATAAACATGAACATGAGAAATATGATGGCTGGTCAGTGATTTAAGTATGAGGGCAGTTTGTGTCTTACAAGTCTTTAATGCCCTATGAAGGAGATATGGAACACAGGGAAAACCAGGCCAGGTCATAGCCACGAGCCTTTGGTGTTCCAATATAATAAAAAAAATGAGCAAGTGGAGGAAGTGCTTTCTTCCTAGATAATTAAACTAATAGAAATATCACTGAGGACAAGCCTATGAAGCAGGAGATGGCTCGCGTCAGCAACGTTCGGAAAATGATGACTTGGTAATCATCGTATTTAAATAATAAAACCCATTTTATATAAAGAATGCTCTATGTGATGACCTGATCAAGTTAAATTAAAGTCAAACGTACTCTAATCAAAGAGTATTTAATGCAATTAGAAATTATATTAATTATGCCCTAAATCTCATGCCCTTCCTGAATATTAATAGAAAGTATAAAATTTGAATTAGAATATATTCATTTAATTCCTTTATCGAACTTTTTGAGAAACAATATATTAATGTGAATAAATAGATATTATAAACTCAGTAAAGTGGCCAGAAGCATAGGTTAGAAGTTGAGCTAATAATTTGTTGTTATTAGCCATTAATAAAATAGTAAAATTGTATAAATCATTCAACTCGATAATTAATAGAACTGTATCAAATTAGTTCTAGTGGGTAAGAATTACTATAAAAAGGAAATATAATATCAAATTAGTTCTAGTGGGTAAGAATTACTATAAAAATAAATATAATATTATTTAACAAGGCAAATGCAATGAAGGAAATTATTATCGAGTTGAAATTTTACTGGCATATACTAAAAATAAAAGACATTAATAATCATCTCAAATATATAATAAGGTTAAATAAATGAACCGCCATCATAAGAAAAGAGAAAGTTAACAAATATTAAATTTAAAGACTAGAGATTAAGATAGAGAATTACTACATAATTTAAAATAGTATGAATACATTAACGAAAGAGAAGAGCTTTTAACAGTACTTAATTTAAAGGTAGTGTAAAATAAAATTCGAAGACCGGCCAGAAAGTAGCGGTTCATATAAGAAAGATATTACCATTTCTTCATGGTTGGCTCCTTAAATTACACACGGCAGAGTCCAGTTGGATGAAATGTAGATGCGCATTTTGGAAAATTATTTGAATGACATTTTGAAGGATTTCTCTAAGGTTTCGGCAGCTTACGATTGGTATATGAATTTTTATATTACAGCCACATTGAAGATTTTCAGGGGACTTCAGGAACCATAGTCAGACTCCTGAAGTTAAGCCCCACCACCACCACCACCATGGTAGAAACACTTTTAATTCATAATTTAACTGGGCGACTTCTTCTCTAATGAAATATATATGGCTTCTCTTAATGAGGAATAATAGCTGCTTGGAAACTTTTCCTGGGCTCTTTATACTCTATTTGATACCTTCAGGCTAGCACTTCTTTCCTAATCAATCTTACAAATATTTACTAATTGTTTTTAGGTACATTCCTTCGATAAGGCTTTCAAACTCATTAACTTGAATTCATTTTCTAATTAGAAAATGAATTTTTAAAATCAGAAAATGATTTTAATTAGGACCGTCCTTACATTTTAAATACTTATCTTTTTCTAATTAATAAAAACTTTACCCATTGTTTTTGGAAAGGGACAATCTGAAAGCTTATCGAAAGAATGTAGCTTTTAATCACTAAAAATTTGAACAAACTATTTAAAGTAAAACAAAACATTCCAGACGCAATGAAACTTTAGAATGAATATGTACATTTAAATATTTATAAATATATATGCACAATCCATGCAGTTATAATATATATATAAATTCATGAATAATTCTATCATGAATTTATTAATAGAATTGATTAATTTAAACTCAAACGAATTAATTTTAACACACATTTATAATAGTTTTTCTTTAAGGAAACTAGCGTGGACTGAATGTATAAAGCCCCATTGCATCGGAAATTCAAGGTTAGTACAAGGGTTTGAAGTTGGCTACATGTGAAAGATCATGAAGTTAGGATCGAACTTAGATCCGACTGCTTCAATATATATATTGTGCTAAATCAGCAGGTTCGTTTCTGAACTGTGAAAAACTTATATTTTGATAAATAGGTGGATGGTAACATAAAATAATTATATAAGTCATTTCAAAAAAGATTTTGGCCAAATTTTAGAGACATTTCATATTTCAAAAATAATTAAGAGTTTAAATAATTAGTATTTGCTACAGATGGCAAGGTTAACAAAGTAAAAAGAATATCATCAATGTTTTTCCAAGTGATTCTAACAGTAAATCCCGACCAAATCAATGAAAAAAGATGATATATTTAAATCTATAAAGGGATGAAATAGTACTTTTCAGTTTATTCTCATTGTGATAATGAAAAACTATGTTTATACTTACAGGTTTTTGAAAGTAAAAAGACCGGCTAAGGAACACTGGGCATGTATAGGCTCTTCACTTTAACTTTTCTATACTTTCTAAAGAATCTTCATTTACAGTTTGTTGTCTGCTTTATCAAATGATTTATTAATCATATCCAGAATAACGTTGCTTTGATGCCCTAGTATATAACTGCTAATCAACATCAAAAATCTTACCAAATCAGTAAAGCTAATCAGCAATAAAACCTATGGATAATTCACTCATGAATTTAAAAGAACTATGTTTAAAAAGGGTAACCCTATTAAAAATTGATAGTGGACTTTCTCATTCATTCAAAATTCAACATATATACAAAGCAGCTAATAATAATAATCCCATGTGCACAGATCGTCTCAGTAAATAGGAAAAAAATTAATTATTTCAATTTGAAAAAACCTTCATTTAATATAGACAATGATTTATTAATATAAAAAAATGATTTATTAATAATATGACTAAATAGCAAATGTGATTTTATGATACCTACTCATATATTGAGAGAATAAAATGTTATCTTGAAAAAATAGTGCAAATGAATGAGATGAAGAATATATTTTTAAAACAACATGTATTAAATTACTTTATTTATTTGGAAAACATGTAGATGATGAATCTTAACTAATTAATGACAAAAAAAATCGGATATTTAACAAATATAAAATTAATTTTATTAACAATAAAAATGATATATATATATATATTGAACCTGATTGAAATCTGGTTCAATGGTGTTGTTATTAAACAAAAAAAAAAGAAATTTATTAAGCTTTTAATTTTAATTAAACATAGAGTTTAAAATTGCAATATTATTTAAAAAGAATGCGTGTATCCAAGTATACACGCGTTTATATGTAAAACGGATTTTTTAAAAATATTTATCGATTTATTTTAAAATAGTTTTCATATACCGCCTGTTTTTAAATCCATTTGATTTAAAAACAAGCTGGCTAGCTAATTGCATTCCTGTTGCTTTTATTTTAATTATTGTAAACAATTTTGATAGCAGAGATTTGATTTTTATGTTGTTGTTTTCATTTCAATAAACCCTGGGTAGAATTCTTAGATAGATTGAGTGGGAGATTAATATTTGCCCTGCCTAAGGCGTAGAAATTGGACAACAAGTAAAGTGTTTCGCGGGAAAATGGAGCAACGTATAAATAGCCCCGAAAATTTGGAGTTAAGTTAATTCAGTTTTGAGAAATAGACAAGTGGTTTTCTCACGTGAAAGTTATATCAGCACAGACATTTAAATTTCTTAGTTAAAGGACATCAGCTGTTATTAAATACTTTCGCTTGCAAAAATGAAAAATTCTATCCTTGTTATCACTACTCGAATGGCTTGCTAACTCCACAAAACTCGGATCCCTGACTTCCAAGTTTGCTCCAGTAATGCCTTGAACACCTAAAAGAAGCCGAAACCTCTCTACATCTACCTTTCTGCTTAAAGAACCTGAAAATGAACTTAAGTAAAAGTGCACACTCTACGTGAACATTGCTTTTACCGAAAGGTAACTATTTTCGTTTTTATTCTTCCCAGGGTAAATTAATTCTTATTAAATCTCCGCTCAATCTAATCATAAATATGTCTTCTTAAATCAATATAGCCTCATATTTAATATTTGCTGTGTTTTCCAATATTTTATAGTGTGTCTTAGAATCTTAGTTTTAAGATTCTAATTTGCTTTCCGTTTTGTTTATTGGAGAGTGACAAATGAGTTTTATATTTTATACCTCGCTTTTATAAATGCTTTAGCAGCCTCATATATATATATTTTATGCTTACCTGTAATTATTTAGCATCCAATAATTAATTTTTATACTCTACGTTTGCGCTTTCGCAAACCTCCCAAAATCTTTTGGCTGGCGACTTTATCGTCTAATTTGCCGCAGGTGGAGATTTCGTTTTTTTAATATCTCTAAAAGCAGAAATTAGAATTGTGTTTTTCTTTGTAAGTTTAAAAGTTGTCAGCAGGAAGATAAAATTTATCCTTTCTTAAATTGCAGGTGAGCGATACTTTCATTCTGCTAAAGTGTTTACAACTTTTAAGATTTTCGTCTCATGTGCACTCTCTGATAGATTTATTTTTGTATTTATTACATATGCTTTAAATTTATCAGAGTGTGTACTCAGAATTTGTTTGTAATTCATTTTCTTTTCTTTAATTGCTGGGGCAGACGTAACTGTTTTTCTAACTATTTGCTTGTCTCCTATTGAGACCTTTTCGTATTAATTTTAGACTAATTTTCGCCAATCGTTTGGCTGCGATTCACCAATTTTAATTGTTTTTACTCCATTTCAAGCATATTTTTCGGTTGTGCTTGAGATGGATCAATCACCGTTATTTTAAACGTAGTAATAGGTGCAGCTCATACCGATATAAGGACATTCAAGGTCTGACCAAGTTTTAGATCTCGAACAGCTCATCGGCGCTGGATTCTTTGGTCTATTTTAGGGGCATATGGTTTAAATATCTGAAAGTGAAAACCAATGTTTAGGTGAATCCTCTGCTGAATGAAATTTGCTTCCTCCCTTTTACATTTGTTTATTAGAAGATCAGTCAGTCTGTCATAGCTTTGCCTTTAGTATGTCTGGTACACGCCTGAGTTAACTCCCATCTCTTGTGTCATAAACTTATATTTAATAATTTATTTTCTCATAATAAAATTTATGAAATATGTTTAAACTTAATTTGGCTGACGTTTGTCTTTGTGCTTTTTTGTCTCAATTGTCTAAACAATTTAAGATCTCTTGTTTCTCCCTGAGTCTAGTCGGCGCAAACCATCATCATCATCTATTCTGATCACAGTAAACAAATTTTCCAGACACATAGTGGTCTGGTGGCACCCTCTGTTTCAGAATAGATTGAGTATCCGGTATATAGGATAATAATTTTTAGCACTACCAACGTGAGGTTTCGAGTTTTCAAACTCATGTGAGATTTTGTTTGGACAATTGAGAAAGATTTCAGGTGTAAGAGGCAAGATCTAGTAGGTGGAGGTTCGGTTTTGATAATTATTGCATGTATTTTGGAGCAGTTTGGTAGAATGGGGTTCGTCTTTCTTTTTAATGAAATAATTTATAAACTGTAAAAGCATATTTTCGAAAAGTCTATCAGAATAATTTTATTTCAAGAGTTAAATATAGTTCGTCTTTTTTTTATATGAAATAAATTAGAAACTGTAAAAAGAGTATTGTCTGAAAAGTTTGTCATAGTAATTTTATTTGAAGAGTTAAATATAGTTCGTCTTTGTTTTGAAATAATTTATAGAAAACAGTGAATAGCATTTTATTTGCTTTTAGATTTTTAAGTTTGTTTTTTAAGAAGTTAGTATAGTGAATTTAGTCTTGCGTGAAAATGGGAGTAGTGAAAAAAGATGAGTCAGAGATGCATATCATGATGAAGAAATTGATGAAGATGATGATGGAAATGAAGGAAGATATGAGTGAATTCAAGAAAAGTCAGCAAGCAATGATGGCAGAGTTTAAAGTGAAATAAAGGAGGAAATTAAGCAGGTCCAACAGGCAATGAAGAAAGAAATTAGTGAAGTTAAACAGGTCCAGCAGGCTATAAAGGAAGAAATGATTATGGAAATGAGAGAGATGAGGGGAGAAATAACAGAAAAAGTAGTAGAAACTCAGGAAGTAGAAAAGGTTGAGGTCATAGAAGATATAGAAATTAAGGTAGCACAGGATTGTACTAGGCCAGAAAAGGTGGAAATAAAGTTAGAAATAAGCACAGATGGGTTACAAATAGAAAGTGTGGTGGAAAATCTAGTAAATGTAGATAAAGAAATAGAAGAAAGTTATAAGGTAAAAACAGAAAAGCAGGTAGAAGAGTCTCCACATGAAACTAAAAATAAATTGTTTTCAATAACTGTTTGTGTTGAATATGAATGTGAAAAGAAGATAAGAGTTAAAAAAAGATTAAGAAATATGATTTTAAAGCTGAAATAGAATGCATCTATAGAACAATCTTATTTAAAACATTCAAAAAATGGGTAGAAGATAAAATTTTTCCCTTTACTAAGGTTGATATGCTCAAAAATAAAGTAGGAAAGGTTGAGGAATTGGGAAGTTTCGTTAAGAAAAAGATTCCGTTATATAAGCTAGAAAATAGAGCAGAACGAGAAAGAGACAAGAGAAAATTGTATAAGCTAAGAAAATATAAGAGTGGGAGAGGAACTTATTTTAGTAAGTTAGTAAAAGGAGTAAAAGAACCGCCGGACAAAAGTTAAGGGTTCAGCATTTAGCAATCGGACGGATTGCTTTTAATAAAAATAAAAAAATAAAAAATTTTGTTAATGAATTATGAGAATGGAGAAAGGTTTTGATTCAAATGAAATATTGTTTTGTTTTTCTGAGTGCGAGGCAAATGTTCGGCCGAATTTCTAAGAATATTTTTAAAGTGTTTATAGTTTAAAAAAAAAAGTTACAGGAATGTTTTTTTTTTTTTTGATCACGTTTTGAGGCAGTTGAACCTGATTGAAATCCGGTTCAATGGTGTTGTTATTAAACAAAAAAAAAAGAAATTTATTAAGCTTTTAATTTTAATTAAACGTAGAGTTTAAATTTGCAATATTATTTAAAAAGAATGCGTGTATCCAAGTATACACGCGTTTATATGTAAAACGGATTTTTTAAAAATGTTTATCGATTTATTTTAAAATAGTTTTCATATACCGCCTGTTTTTAAATCCATTTGATTTAAAAACAAGCTGGCTAGCTAATTGCATTCCTGTTGCTTTTATTTTAATTATTGTAAACAATTTTGATAGCGGAGATTTGATTTTTATGTTGTTGTTTTCATTTCAATAAACCCTGGGTAGAATTCTTAGATAGATTGAGCAGGAGATTAATATTTGCCCTGCCTAAGGTGTAGAAATTGGACAACAAGTAAAGTGTTTCGTGGGAAAATGGAGCAACGTATAAATAGCCCCGAAAATTTGGAGTGTCAGTTAATTCAGTTTTGAGAGATAGACAAGTGGTTTTCTCACGTGAAAGTTATATCAGCACAGACATTTAAATTTCTTAGTTAAAGGACATCAGCTGTTATTAAATACTTTCGCTTGCAAAAATGAAAAATTCTATACTTGTTATCACCACTCGAATGGCTTGCTAACTCCACAAAAGACGGATCCCTGACTTCCAAGTTTGCTCCAGTAATGCCTTGAACACCTAAAAGAAGCCGGAACCTCTCTACATCTACCTTGCTGCCTAAAGAACCTGAAAATGAACTTAAGTAAAAGTGCACACTCTACGTGAACTTTGTTTTACCGAAAGGTAACTATTTTCGTTTTTATTCTTCCCAGGGTAAATTAATTCTCATTAAATCTCCGCTCAATCTAATCATAAATATGTCTTCTTAAATCAATATAGCCTCATATCTAATATTTGCTGTGTTTTCCAATATTTTATAGTGTGTCTTGGAATCTTAGTTTTAAGATTCCAATTTGCTTTCAGTTTTGTTTATTGGAGAGTGACGAATGAGTTTTATATTTTATGCCTCAGCTTTTATAAATGCTTTAGCAGCCTCATATATATTATATTTTATGCTTACCTGTAATTATTTAGTATTCAATAATTAATTTTATACTCTATGTTTGCCCTATTGCTAAACCTCCAAAAATCTTTTGGCTGGCGACTTTATCGTCTAATTTGCCGCAGGTGGAGATTTCGTTTCTAATATCTCTAAAAGCGGAAATTAGAATTGTGTTTTTCTTTGTAATTTTATAAGTCGTCAGCAGGAAGATAAAATTTATCCTTTCTTAAATTACAGGTGAGCGATACTTTCGTTCTGCTAAAGTGTTTACAACTTTTAAGATTTTCGTACTCATGTGCACTCTCCGATAGATTTATTTTTGTATTTATTACGTATGCTTTAAATTTATCAGAGCGTGTACTCAGAATTTGTTTGTAATTCATTTTCTTTTCTTTAATTGCTGGGGCAGACGTAACTGTTTTTCTAATTATTTGCTTGTCTCCTATTGAGACCTTTTCGTATTAATTTTAGACTAATTTTCGCCAATCGTTTGGCTGGGATTCACCAATTTTAATTGTTTTTACTCCGTTTCAAGCATATTTTTCGGTTGTTCTTGAGATGGATCAATCACCGTTATTTTAAACGTAGTAATAGGTGCAGCTCATACCGATATAAGGACATTCAAGGTCTGACCAAGTTTTAGATCTCGAACAGCTCATCGGCGCTGGATTCTTTGGTCTATTTCAGGGGCATATGGTTTAAATATCTGAAAGTGAAAACCAATGTTTAGGTGAATCCTCTGCTGAATGAAATTTGCTTCCTCCCTTTTACATTTGTTTATTAGAAGATCAGTCAGTCTGTCATAGCTTTGCCTTTAGTATGTCTGGTACACGCCTGAGTTAACCCCCATCTCTTGTGTCATAAACTTATATTTAATAATTTATTTTCTCATAATAAAATTTATGAAATATGTTTAAACTTAATTTGGCTGACGTTTGTCTTTGTGCTTTTGTCTCAATTGTCTAAACAATTTAAGATCTCTTGTTTCTCCCTGAGTCTAGTCGGTGCAAACCATCATCATCATCTATTCTGATCACAGTAAACAAATTTTCCAGACACGTAGTGGTCTGGTGGCGCCCTCTGTTTCAGAATAGATTGAGTATCCGGTATATAGGATAATAATTTTTAGCACTACCAACGTGAGGCTTCGAGTTTTCAAACTCATGTGAGATTTTGTTTAGACAATTGAGAAAGATTTCAGGTGTAAGAGGCAAGATTTAGTAGGTGGAGGTTCGGTTTTGTTAATTATTGCATGTATTTTGGAGCAGTTTGGTAGAATGGGGTTCGTCTTTCTTTTTAATGAAATAATTTATAAACTGTAAAAGCGTATTTTCGAAAAGTCTATCAGAGTAATTTTATTTCAAGAGTTAAATATAGTTCGTCTTTCTTTTATATGAAATAAATTAGAAACTGTAAAAAGAGTATTGTCTGAAAAGTTTGTCAGAGTAATTTTATTTGAAGAGTTAAATATAGTTCGTCTTTGTTTTGAAATAATTTATAGAAAACAGTAAATAGCGTTTTATTTGCTTTTAGATTTTTAAGTTTGTTTTTTAAGAAGTTAGTATAGTGAATTTAGTCTTGCGTGAAAATGGGAGTAGTGAAAAAAGATGAGTCAGAGATGCATATCATGATGAAGAAATTGATGAAGATGATGATGGAAATGAAGGAAGATATGAGTGAATTCAAGAAAAGTCAGCAAGCAATGATGGCAGAGTTTAAAGTGAAATAAAGGAGGAAATTAAGCAGGTCCAACAGGCAATGAAGAAAGAAATTAGTGAAGTTAAACAGGTCCAGCAGGCTATAAAGGAAGAAATGATTATGGAAATGAGAGAGATGAGGGGAGAAATAACAGAAAAAGTAGTAGAAACTCAGGAAGTAGAAAAGGTTGAGGTCATAGAAGATATAGAAATTAAGGTAGCACAGGATTGTACTAGGCCAGAAAAGGTGGAAATAAAGTTAGAAATAAGCACAGATGGGTTACAAATAGAAAGTGTGGTGGAAATTCTAGTAAATGTAGATAAAGAAATAGAAGAAAGTTATAAGGTAAAAACAGAAAAGCAGGTAGAAGAGTCTCCACGTGAAACTAAAAATAAATTGTTTTCAATAACTGTTTGTGTTGAATATGAATGTGAAAAGAAGATAAGAGTTAAAAAAAAGATTAAGAAATATGATTTTAAAGCTGAAATAGAATGCATCTATAGAACAATCTTATTTAAAACGTTCAAAAAATGGGTAGAAGATAAAAAATTTTCTTTTACTAAGGTTGATATGCTCAAAAATAAAGTAGGAAAGGTTGAGGAATTGGGAAGTTTCATGAAGAAAAAGATTCCGTTATATAAGCTAGAAAATAGAGCAGAACGAGAAAGAGACAAGAGAAAATTGTATAAGCTAAGAAAATATAAGAGTGGGAGAGGAACTTATTTTAGTAAGTTAGTAAAAGGAGTAAAAGAACCGCCGGACAAAAGTTAAGGGTTCAGCATTTAGCAATCGGACGGATTGTTTTTAATAAAAATAAAAAAAAAAAAATTTTTGTTAATGAATTATGAGAATGGAGAAAGGTTTTGATTCAAATGAAATATTGTTTTGTTTTTCTGAGTGCGAGGCAAATGTTCGGCCGAATTTCTAAGAATATTTTTAAAGTGTTTATAGTTTAAAAAAAAAAAAAAGTTACAGGAATGTTTTTTTTTTTTTTTTGATCACGTTTTGAGGCAGTTGAACCTGATTGAAATCCGGTTCAATGGTGTTGTTATTAAACAAAAAAAAAAAGAAATTTATTAAGCTTTTAATTTTAATTAAACGTAGAGTTTAAAATTGCAATATTATTTAAAAAGAATGCGTGTATCCAAGTATACACGCGTTTATATGTAAAATGGATTTTTTTTAAATATTTATCGATTTATTTTAAAATAGTTTTCATATACCGCCTGTTTTTAAATCCATTTGATTTAAAAACAAGCTGGCTAGCTAATTGCATTCCTGTTGCTTTTATTTTAATTATTGTAAACAATTTTGAAAGCGGAGATTTGATTTTTATGTTGTTGTTTTCATTTCAATAAACCCTGGGTAGAATTCTTAGATAGATTGAGCAGGAGATTAATATTTGCCCTGCCTAAGGTGTAGAAATTGGACAACAAGTAAAGTGTTTCGTGGGAAAATGGAGCAACGTATAAATAGCCCCGAAAATTTGGAGTTAAGTTAATTCAGTTTTGAGAGATAGACAAGTGGTTTTCTCACGTGAAAGTTATATCAGCACAGACATTTAAATTTCTTAGTTAAAGGACATCAGCTGTTATTAAATACTTTCGCTTGCAAAAATGAAAAATTCTATCCTTGTTATCACCACTTGAATGGCTTGCTAACTCCACAAAAGATGGATCCCTGACTTTCAAGTTTGCTCCAGTAATGCCTTGAACACCTAAAAGAAGCCGAAACCTCTCTACATCTACCTTGCTGCTTAAAGAACCTGAAAATGAACTTAAGTAAAAGTGCACACTCTACGTGAACATTGCTTTTACCGAAAGGTAACTATTTTTGTTTTTATTCTTCCCAGGGTAAATTAATTCTCATTAAATCCTCGCTCAATCTAATCATAAATATGTCTTCTTAAATCAATATAGCCTCATATTTAATATTTGCGTTTTCCAATATTTTATAGTATGTCTTAGAATCTTAGTTTTAAGATTCTAATTTGCTTTCCGTTTTGTTTATTGGAGAGTGATGAATGAGATTATATTTTATACCTCGCTTTTATAAATGCTTTAGCAGCCTCGTATATATATATTTATTTTTTTATGCTTACCTGTAATTATTTAGCATTCAATAATTAATTTTTATACTCTATGTTTGCGCTTTCGCAAACCTCCAAAAATCTTTTGGTTGACGACTTTATCGTCTAATTTGCCGCAGGTGGAGATTTCGTTTTTTTAATATCTCTAAAAGCAGAAATTAGAATTGTGTTTTTCTTTGTAAGTTTAAAAGTAGTCAGCAGGAAGATAAAATTTATCCTTTCTTAAATTACAGGTGAGTGATACTTTCATTTTGCTAAAGTGTTTACAACTTTTAAGATTTTCGTACTCATGTGCACTCTCCGATAGATTTATTTTTGTATTTATTACGTATGCTTTAAATTTATCAGAGCATGTACTCAGAATTTGTTTGTAATTCATTTTCTTTTCTTTAATTGCTGGGGCAGATGTAACTGTTTTTCTAACTATTTGCTTGTCTCCTATTGAGACCTTTTCGTATTAATTTTAGACTAATTTTCGCCAATCGTTTGGCTGCGATTCACCAATTTTAATTGTTTTTACTTCGTTTCAAGCATATTTTTCGGTTGTTCTTGAGATGGATCAATCACCATTATTTTAAACGTAGTAATAGATGCAGCTCATACTGATATAAGGACATTCAAGGTCTGACCAAGTTTTAGATCTCGAACAGCACATCGGCGCTGGATTCTTTTGTCTATTTCAGGGGCATATGGTTTAAATATCTGAAAGTGAAAACCAATGTTTAGGTGAATCCTCTGCAGAATGAAATTTGCTTTCTTCCTTTTACATTTGTTTATTAGAAGATCAGTCAGTCTGTCATAGCTTTGCCTTTAGTATGTCTGGTACACGCCTGAGTTAACTCCCATCTCTTGTGTGATAAACTTATATTTAATAATTTATTTTCTCATAATAAAATTTATGAAATATGTTTAAACTTAATTTGGCTGACGTTTGTCTTTGTGCTTTTTTGTCTCAATTGTCTAAACAATTTAAGATCTCTTGTTTCTCCCTGAGTCTAGTCAGCGCAAACCATCATCATCATCTATTCTGATCACAGTAAACAAATTTTCCAGACACGTAGTGGTCTGATGGCGCCCTCTGTTTCAGAATAGATTGAGTATCCGGTATAATATATATATATATATATAATAACAATAATGATAAAATTACTACTTTAGTGATGAATACTTGTGTAATATAAAGTAATGTGATGCGATAACAAAAACATTCCATTGGAAAAGGTTATATAGCATTAACATAAAATATTAGATATTAACAATAAGCAAAATATGAGAAAGTTTTATTGCATCCTTAATTAAAGTATAAATAATTTTGGTACTTTGGTATTAGAGCTGTGACATAGCCTAGAGGAGAAAGGAGGTCTTTTCATGCCCACAATAAATGTGTAATGTCCTAATGATCAAATTGAAACAAAATAATCCCTGTAATACGTGACAAATGTGTTTTTTTTTATCAACTCATTTTTTTTTTATTTTTGCAATATTTTGACATTTTCAGTTATTGTCTAGGTTTCTTTCTGACAAGAACATGGAGTCAGATTATCAGGTAAAATAATCATTGACTGGAATAGCTATATGTATTTTTTTTTTTTTTTGGAGTTTTGGTTTTATTTCTATATATAAAAAAAAACCATTTATTACCAGTAATATGAAAATCCCAGCATACTTTGCAATGACATGGCACATTTTTAAAAGGAAAATTTTTACTGTAGATCTCCATTTTGTATAGTTATATTATATGTGAAAAATATAGTTTTAACCTGTAAATTTCTGTTATATATTACATGGTAAGTATCATAGAAATATAGTTAATGTATTTTTATAAAAATTACTTAAAAATAAAAATCATTTACTGTTTGTTTGATACATAATTAAAATAGCAATTTTTTTTATTAATGGTGTCATCATTGTAAGATCACAAATCACATTTTATTTTTATTTATAATGGCATTCTTAAAATTTTTTAGTGTAAAAAGTCACAGTATTTTTTTAAATTTCATTCTTTAAAGTTGTTCAAAGTCTTACAATTTAAACACATTTGTTATTGAAAATTATATATATTTATTATGTGTTACTATTTTTTTACATTTAGTTATTTTTAGTCCTGCAATATGGAGCATGTATTAGAACCTAGTGTGCCTGTTCACATTCATATCAACCTTTGGATAACTTTGTAATTCTTGCCAAAATACCATGTATAAGGTCCTATATATATTCTTTTTTCTTTGCCACAAAATATCATGTACAAGATCGTGTATACATTATTTTGGTCAGATCGCAAGATTACAAAGTTATCAGTGCATTGATATGAATGTGAACAGGCACACTAGGTCTAATATATGCTCAATGTTGCAGCTCTAATACCAAAGTATCTCAATTTTTTTTTAGGTATCAATTTCATAAATTAAATCCTTTTATAAAAAAGAAGATTATTAATTCAACTTATATATCTTATTCTTATAAAAGTATGACTTTAACTTGACCTTATTATGTCAGATTTTGATTACATTGTATAATATGCTTGAGCTTATATTATGATTAAAATTGTAAGAAGATATTGTTAGGAATTTGCTTCAACTAAACAATAGTATTTATGTGATTATCAGTGACACAAGTATGATCAAATATACTATCTAATCTAACAAATATTCAAACATATTCTCTAGATACCCTTATTATATAAAAGCATGAGGTTACATCAAGAAATCAATAAATCATATAAAATATTAAATATTATCTTGGCCATAAATGATTCTTAATTAATTTAAAGTCTATCTCAACTAATTTTTGAGGTATAATATATACATATATGTGTGAAATTTGAAATTTATAATTACAGTTTGTAATGTTATAATTGACTATTTATTATTTCTACATTCAAAATAGGTTATATTTACCTGTTTAAAGAGGATTACTTAAACTTTTTTGTATCAATTATTTCAATCTCTGTGGTCAAGTTGCAATCTTTAGTGTCTCTTTAAGTATATTAGTTCATTAATAAAGGTGGGATTCCACTTTTATTGTTAAAAAAAGATTGCTTTGAAATTCTTGATTGTTATTGATATTGGGAATGTTTAAGTATTGACTTATTTTTAGTGATATATATATATATATATATATATATATATATATATATATATATATATATATATATATATATATATATATATATATATATATATAATAAAACAAATGATAACACTATAAATATTTTAAAAACAAAAATGTATAATAATACTTTATTTTTTAACCAATTTTTGCCTCAAATTTTTTCTAAACTCTGAATGTCCAATGCAAAATAAAATTGGATTAAACATAGAATTGATGTAACACAGAGTACTGGTTATTGATGTCAAAGAGATTCCTAATTTTTTTGTTATTTTTTTTTTCAAATAATAAATAAATATATTCTGGAATCCAACAAAGTAAAAATATTTCTACTATATAAAATAGTACTTTTGTAGATTTAGTTTCAAATTTAGAAAACCCTCTTCTCAGGCTATGGACACGCGAAATATGTCTAATTCTGACATAATAGATTACTTTGATATAAAAAAATGCAACTAATAATAATGGTATAAATATTCCAAAAGCAATAATACAGTTGTAATATGTACCATAATTATCTCTTAACCAGAAATGTGAAATAAATCTATAAGGATCAAAAAGTAAATTCACATGAATCCAAGAAATAGCGATAATCAATGATGAAATTTTATGACTTTGATGTTGTTTATACTGAACACTCCATGTCATCGACCAAAATCGGTCAAAAGAAATAATTAACATGTTTGCTATTGATTCGAAGGTTAGAATCCAATCACAGTAAGTAAAAATAATTTCATAATAAAGAGCATTAAACGGCCAGGTGGTGAAAAAATCGTTAAAAAAATAAGAAGGCATTATAAACATACCAATTAAAGCATCTGTTAAGCATAAGTTTATAATAAATAAATTAAATGGTGTTCGAAACTTCTTTTCTGAAATCATGTTAATAATGACTATTACGTTTCCTAAAACTTTAAAAAATGCTATAGGAAGTTTTAAAATGGCATCCACTTTGATCCAGTCATTTATGAAAACTATAAATCTATAATAATTCGTGGAATTGCTATTAAGAAGTGAAGCGTTTATATAATGCATAAATTTAAAATAAATTTTTTATCCTCATGAGACTAGTCCATTTTACCAATATTTTGACTTAAATTAAATAGATGATTATATACACATATATAAAGTAAATATCCTAGGATATACATTACTGATCCCAGCATTCTTTTACATTGATGAAAAATACTGGGAAAGTAAGCATATTCACCAAATTATTCAACTGTAAATTAGTTAAATTTTTCCTAGTTTTCTTTTTTTTTTGTTAATTTATTATTCCTTTAAGATTATAGTTAAATACTTATTTATCAAATGTGCGTTCAGTAGCTATATAGCTAGGTCGATAGCTAGATTGAACATAACAAAAGCTTTTAAGTTTTCTTGAGAAATTTTCAGTTTTAGAGAAGTCTAAAGATCCTTTTCATTTGATGTTTACCTATCGGTGTAATATTTTTTTCAAAAACAATTCATATTACATAGAACAAACATTTCAGAAAATTGTAGAGAAAAATGAAGTTCTTTTAGTTCTTATTAATTTTAATATCTTTCAGATATGTTGATTACATTAAGTCAATTTTTTTCTAATTTTTTGCAAATGTATTTATGTGATAAGAGTGAAATATTTATTGAATTTCTGATATAATCTTTGAGGCTATCTTTTTTAAAATTTAATAATTGCAAAACCACCATAAAAACTTCTGTATTGTCAAACCATCTTATCCATCAATGCAGCAAATACTTATTACTATGTCAATAATAACTGGTATACTAGATTACACAAATTTATTGCCCTTTTTATGCAGTTCAATTTAAATTTGTCATAGTAACCCATGTGTGTAAACATATATAATAACTAAAAACATGTAAAATGGCATGCAAACATTGTTAAATTGCTGATAAAAGCATGCCTTCAGAGAGAGAATTAAATACATTGTAAATTGAAGTACTCAAGCTATTAGCTTCGTTCTAGAAGTTTCCTCTGCTTAAATGTCTTTCTTGAATAAAATTCAAATTATCAGATAATAGTTATGAGTATCTTCTAAAACTGGCTGCTTTGCCTTCTGGAGACATGTTATTACAGGTAATTACTAATATATGAAAATTGGGATTATTTTTTATTTATATAATTTATATTTTAATGGTTTAGATTCTGAATACAAATAATAATGTTAGCTATTTTGTCATTTTTAGTTTCTTGTAATTAAATTTTATGAAGAATTGTGAGTGGATATAAATACTGATTTGTGATGTAATCATGAAAAAGCTAATAAATAAAATAGAAAACAAATGATAAAAAACGAAAATATAATAACTACAGTCTTAAAGTTAAATAAGCTCATTTATTGTTACTGATCCTTACTTTTGCTATTAGTTTATAGAAAAGTGTCACTTTATCCTAAGTAAGTTTACCTAATCTAGTTAAACCTCTACTTAATAATTTAAGTGAAATATAATATTAAAGATGAATTACCCAATCCTAAATTTATCTTAGGATGGAATGACTTTTGACTTTGTAGTGCATGCTATAAATTTGTATCACATGTTATAATATAACGTTCAAATTTAGGAATGAACTAAACCCTTTTGCAAGTAACTAGCTCAAACCACTTTAGTTAATTATAATATTATCGAGCAGATAGTGATGACTTTGGGTGCTTGTGATTTCTTAAATAATAATAATAATAATAATAATAATAATAATAATAATAATAATAATAATAATAATAATAATAATAATAATAATAATAATAATAATAATAATAATAATGATGATGATGATGATGATGATGATAATAATAATAATAAAATTATCACACTCAACATTATTTTTGTGTATGTACCTCCAGGTCCCAGCATTAATGGGTGATTTCAATTTAAGCTATAAAAAATTCAATACAAAATGGTTACATCAATTAAACTTGCCACTCATGAGTGTCCAGGACTTTGTTGCCACAGATTCATTGACATTCTATAATCAATGGCATAACCACATTTATTGATCTAAGCTACTACACACCAATTATTCATCACTTAATCAACTTCCAATTCAATCCATGCTCATTTTCAGACTATGTTGTGCAAACCATTGCAGTAAATAGCTCCAAACAACCTTCATTAATCTAAAAAAAACAATCAAACTCATACTCCCAACAACCACTACCAAATTCCTATTCTCAGAGATTTACATCATGCTAAATAAAATTAATGATATGTCACAAGATTCAATTCAAAAATTTCAATCATTTATCAACATACTATCCTTCAACATACATCACATGACAAGATCCTTCCCAATTAATGGCACAATCAGATGATCTCCACAAGAGAATCACCATCGCCAAATCCATGCACAACACCCACCAATGCATACAAAAACTAACAAAGCTATACTACAATACATGTAAACAATTAAAAAAAATACTTTGCCACAAATATATATATATATATATATATATATATATATATATATATATATATACCTCACCCAATAATACACATATATACACCAATATATCCACTGGGTACTAGGCTATTCATTAACCAGAAAAGTGCATATGGCAAGTGAAATAAATGGCAATGTCTATGCAGGACATAACACGCTGGACCCCATATACCAACATTTCAAGCAATAGCTCCAAATATATAGCAATACACATGAACCAGCGATGAGTTTGGAATACCTGAAATAGATATTTCCTTTCAGATTCAACAATTTGTTGAAAAGCTTAAAAAAATTCCCAACAGTTGTCACCCCAGAACCAATGGCATACCAGTATTTGTCTTTTCACATTTGAGTCAATTTACTATAGAGTACCATAGCAACCTTGCTAACTTCCTAATTACAAAAAAATATATAATACTAGAGGACTATATCCCACAGCAATAGTGCCATTTAACATAAAACCATAGCCATTTCAAATGTCAACAATCTTTGACCCATCTCCATGGGTCCATTGGCAACTAAATTATTGGAAAACATAGTCAAAGTTAAAATAGAAACATACATACTGCTCCTGATATCAAACATATATTACACAAAGATGGAATCCTTCACCACACAGGCTGCCCTTGTATTTAAAATGACACAAAGTGCAGTGCAGCAAGAGAAAAAGAGTGCCCCAATTGCAATTCAACTGGATATACAGGCAGCATTTGATTCTGTTGCAATAGATGTTTAATGAACATACTTGCAAATACAGCAATTTCACCCATTCTACTATATATCAACACAAACCCTTTACTTAACCAAGAGATACACCTCACTCTTAGTGGCAGAAACACAACAGTGTTTACTCCCACACAATAAATTTTACAAGGATCCCCAGTCAGTGCAATGCTGTTTATTCTATATATAAATCTACTCTTTAAAAAGATTGAAAACGAATTACCAGGGATATTAATACCATAAATTGCCCAACATATTCCATATATTGCATACATGAATGGTGTGATTGTGTTTCTAACATTGCGTAAAGAAATGCCAGTATTAGAATGCATACTACAAAATTACACAGACACACACAAATTACAATTCAACCTAAGCAAAATATCAGTATGGTTCATCTATACTAACAAACATTACACACAGCTATATCAAAGAAAACCTACTCCATTTCTTGGATTTCCATTTTATCTGGGAGTGCATGGAATAAGAAAAACACTTCAAAATAAGCTCAAACAGAAAGCAACAAACATAGTCACATTTTTATCAAATGCATACTTATCTCTGTATTCAAAAGTGCACCTATTTAACATACTCATAACTACAAGAATTGCATATTATTCTGTTATTGTCCACTTTACAAAAAAACTTTACAGTGGCCATATCATCAATCTGTAGAAAACAACTATGGATAGGAAAACTTGCCATTTCAGTCAAACAACTCAGTCAACCAACTATATGGAATGGTCTAGTGCTATACACAATACATGTTGTTCCACATACAAAAAATATAAACCTACTGGTAAAGATCACTGCATGGTTTCAGTAACTACAAACTCTCCTTGACATAATCCCTATGATCATCCACCTTCCACATATGGATATCTATTATCATTAGCACACTCAGCACAAATCAATATCAGAACTACAACACTCACATTTGATAGAAAATACACATACTGCCAGACATATGAGTTGATCAACTCAGCCACAAAAAAACTGGCCCTTAGCCCAATTCTGAGAGTAAACAGCAACTCCTTAAAAACTTCAGAAAATGGTCAATCAAACCAAAGTTCATCAACTTCTTGATCAAGATAAATCTATTTGTACTATCAACATTCTATTTCTTATGATACTGTTATCTTTATATATCAATAGACCCATTCTGCAATCTATGCAATGCTGCTGAAGAAACACAACAATACATATTTTTACAACTGTACAGGGCTAAATAATACACAAAACAATATGCTAAATGAATATAAAATAAGACAAATTATACAACAGCAAACATATTTTAACCACAAGCAGACAACCTCTACAGCTGCAATTTTTGGAATTTATGCATTTTGGTGCACATTATGTATACTCAGCCTGGGAAATAATACCAAATGACATCTGGCAACATTTTACAACAAGATACAAGAAATAGGGAATAGAGATGCAAAGGCTGCACATCCAGATATCTATGCAGCCACCTGGTCACTATTAAAATTACAAGCTAATTTATAAGAGCATGCAAAACTAGTCATTATATAAACCCAGCCTATTCAAACAAAAACAGCAATGAATATGAAACTTAAAGGACAATGTAAAATATGAATTCTCACACAGCTGAATAAATGAATAAAACTTTTGACCAATGAACAAAGACAATAACAGAATATTAATGAAAGGTGGAAGAAGGGAAACTAAATAACTACAAGATCAGTAACAAATAGTAAAATTAAATAATGATAGCAATAACAAAAATATAATGTGAAAAAATCTACCATGGAAACTGAGAGTTTCTAAAGTATTGTAATTGAATAGGTTAACTGATCTAGACCCCTATTCAACACAGCCATCTCAATGTAATTAGCAATGAAAATCTCAATAAAACCAATAAGTCATAAGTATGTAAATATCATGTAACCTTTATTGGTAATAAAGTATATTATTGAAAAATAATAATAATAATAATAATAATAATAATAGTAATAATGATAATGATAATAATAATAATAATAATACTGGTGCACAAGATGCTCATTTACATTTGGTAACAATACAAGAAGACATCCAGCAACATTTACAAAAAAACTTCAACAAATAAAAGAGCGGGATTACAAAATTAGCACTCCAGACATTGCAGCAGCAACATGGTCACTCATAAGACAGCCATCAAACCTATAACAGAATAACCATCAAACAGATTATTTAAAATTTAAATACAATTGATTTTAAAATTTAGAACTTGTTCCAAAATCCTATGATTGCCTATGTAACAGAATACAATCGTTTGTTGTGAAGAATCTATGTAACATTTGTTTAATAAAATTCTTTGAAACATAATAATAATAATAATAATAATAATAATAATAATAATAATAATAATAATAATAATAATAATAATAATAATAATAATAATAATAATAATAATAATAATAATAATAATAATAATAACAACAACAACAACAATAATAATAATTGGAAAAATATCTAAATAAAAATCGTTTAGGTTAAAAAAAATTATAATAATAAAAAAGATGCTTGTAAATCAAAATATAACAATTTACTATTGATAAATATTCAGCATATAATAAGAATATATATATATGAGAGATGGTGGCCTGGTCCAAATTATGAATGCCGGTTTAGCACAAAATGCATGAGATCATTTGTCTTTTATGATGACTTTATTCATATGATTTTTTTTCAATTATTCTTATAATACAAGATGCATTTGGTTGTTTGTGATGTTATAAATATATCTAAAAAATATAAAACCAGTTTATATTCAAAATAGAATATTATAATTAAATGATAGTACTAGATCATCAGCACTGAAAGTTTACCATTTTTAATTATCCCTGGAGATAATTTACCTTCTCAATTTTTAATATATAAGACGTCATAAACTGTAATGAGACCCTTTTTTTTATCAATTTCATAAATATTTTTAATAAAAATATATATATATAAAGATTTAAAAACTTATTATTGTAGTTTCTTGTTTACTTATTTATAAATGTTCATTTGTGGATATTTTATTGTGAATACATAGAAAATATTAGCGATGTTAAATATTTGATTTTGTTAATATAATTAGTAAATCAATTTTGAATTTACCATTTATAGTTAAATAATATAAAATTTGATTTCTATTTTCCCTTTATAGTCTAATAATTTTATTTTTAAAAATAAATGTCATAAATTTTATCTTTTATCAAGCATTGTAATTGTAGCTGATATGAAGCTGTTGTCTTGAATCTTTATCCGTATGCTAATTCTATTGTCATTTTTTGCTATTGAGATTTTATTAAGATTTATCATAAATATCTAATAAGATATTTATTTTTCATAATGATCTTGTAAATATAAGATTTTGTTTTGTCTTTTGAAATTCTTTTTTAAAAAAAAATAATAATATTTTATCATTTACGTATATATTAGCTAGTCTATAGATTTTTTATTTCTACTATATGTTATTATCAAGTTTTTATATTTTCAAGTTAATATTATTAATGGATTTCAGCCATTATTCAAACGTCCTTTGTAATTTGGTGATATAGTAAAGTAGCAAAGTCAAAATTTAAAAATTTCTAGATCATTTTTCAGTTAAAGCAAATAAAGAAATTGCAATTTGAATAACTAAGTTGAAGTATTATGATTGGCCTATTACTTGAATGTTTAACAGCTGATTACTATCAAGCTGATCATAATTGGTAGTAATGTGAGTTTGACATCATTCAGAAATAATGTATACATCATTTTTGCATTTTACTTTTTAATCTTTATTTCATAACTGAATATTCAAGATGAATATAAAAGATTGCTATCATTATGGATAATCAGTCTACAGCAGAAAAAACACTTTTTAATCATTTGAACAAATATAAAAATAATAGAGATAAAGAATATATTGAATGCTTTTATTGACTGTGCACTAACGTTTTACCATTTTATTTTATTTTTAGAAAACAGTGGAATAATTTTATTCGTCAATTATATAAAAATTTGAGTAATTTCATTCAACAATTACAGTTCTATTATGATTCTACCCATAAAAATATTAATCTACAGTAAACAGAATTGTTTTTATTTAGCATCTAAAAATTGAATTATTTTAGATTCATATTTTAAATGTAACAAAAAAGTATAAGAAAAACATTTGAAAAATAGCCTGTAGTAAAACAAAAGAATTGTATTTCAACCAATTGTTATGTGAAATCGCTGATGATTTCTTGTGTCTTAGAAATTACAGTATCTGATTATTCACTTCTGTTGTCTTTTCTTTGTTTAAAATTAAATATTTTAAATAAAAATCTAAATCTAGACACATTATTAATCAATATAGGATGAAAAGTAATCATAAAATATATAAATATTTATAAAAAAACAGTTGCATTTTGCTAGTTATCCCCAAATTCCATTGATATGCAAATAGCAGTCAATATTATTCATTTATCTTGAATAGTGGTCAAGGGCTATTCTTTTTCTCTTGATTTTATTTTTTCTAAAATTTAAAAATTTTTGACTTAAAGTTTATATTTAGGTAAATTAATGTAAAAACTTAATTATGAATGTAAAAAATTATGAGAAATATATTTATGTTCAAAATTTATTATGTAAGCATAAAACATTTTGGTTTGATTTCTGACTTTGATGGTTAGAAATGCCTGGTGAACAATGACTGAAGATGTCAGTCAGTGCTTCATGATACCTTATAAGGGAAAAAAGACTGGACTATATAATAATAGGTCTCAATGAAAAATTGATTTTTTTGAAACTAAAATTTTAAATACTGAATTTACTACAAATAAGTATAAAATGACGAATATGTGACCAAAACTCACCGAGAGATGGTACATGATGGTTAGTAACCATAATAGATATGTGAAAGACTAAAAATAAATAAAATCATTCATTGTTTCTTCAACCACAATTGTAGTTTTTAGATTTAACTTAAAATAAAATCACGGAGGATCCAAAAATTAATTAAGTCAATCTTTTGTTATTAAAAAAATAGGGATTGACTTAATTAATTTCTGAATCCCCCCCCCACCCATGCTTTTATTTCAAATAAAATCTAAAAATTCCAATTGTGGTTGAAGAAACAATTATTTCTTTTTAGTGCACAGTCAATAAAAGCACTTAATATTGGGAAAAAATATTCTATCTGTATTATTTTAAAGTTTTTAGTATTGGAACATTTACTGAAAATGTAAAACTATATCATACTTTAAATTGACTGGACATTTATATTTGATATATATATATATATATTAGTAGATATTTCTGCTATAAGTTAAAATATATTATTATTACTATTACATAATAATACGTATACATTAAGAGTAAAATAGTTTTTAAAATGTTTTTAAATTAAAAGAAAAAAATTTAAACTGCCCTCTTGCGACCATTATCTAAGCCAAATGAAAAATAAAATGATAATTGTTAACTGCAAAAACGTGAAATTATTGAATTTTTTTCCATATTTTTTTGGCCCCCTGCTTCATATCTATCAAACTGAAAACATAAGTATTTCAAATAGATTAAATTATTATAACTTAATTATATATCAATGTTCAAATAATTCTATTGAATTTAAATATATTAAATCTTAATTTTAAAATTTCATTCTAACTTGAAAACAATCAAAAGTTAAACAAACAAACAAGCTGATTTTTCAAAACCAATTAAAGCATTTGAAAATACAAAAATATACATTGAATAATAATGCAATTGAAAATCAGAGCAATGCCTGATATCAAAAGAATGTTTATATATTAATACAGATTTAATTCCATGCTTGCACCTTTGCTAATACCAGACTTTGGAGTACAAGGCCCATTAGATCTCAAAATCCATGGGTTGCATCCAGTTATATTACTTTTGGTAGTCAAATTTCTTATGAACTTCTCAGCAATAAACCACTCGATGTTAATGATTATTATTATTAACTGAACTAAGATAAAAATATCAAGATCTTTTTTTTAATTAAAATTGAATAAAAACTGAAATTATGAGTGTATGTATTTTCAAAAATTACTTATATTCATTACATATTCTAATGATGTTAGAAAGTTTTGTTCTTAAGTTTAAGACTTTTTACAAAATTGTGTTAAGGTGGTGACAAGCCTCAAAAAACTACCTCCAGCACTGATCAAATGTTATAGTGACTTTTATCTAGTATTCCAATATCCTTCAGAATACAAAAGTTAACATATAGTGACTAATCAATTAGTTTGTAAAAAATATATGTACGTTACATATGTATAACATAAAAAAACTCACCTGTTTTTTTAATATTTATAATAAGAAAAATCTTTTTAACGTTTCCTTTTTTAGATCTCTTGACAAATGTTGCTATTATTTTTTATATATACAAATATTATTTTAAATAGCAACGAACTATTTGAATAAAGTATTCGATTTAATAAAGATTTAGTGGAGTCCTGATGGGATTGTGATAAATTTTAAGAAATATTAAAATATTGTTTTTAAAAATTGACAGCAAACTTGTTTCACTTCCAGATTACTCTATAATTTATTACTGAAAACTAATTTATTTTACATTTCTCTATCTTTTAATTCATTTGTTTATTAATTTTATATCTACATATATATGTTAACACATTTTTTCTTACTTTGCAATTAAATAGAGTTCTATAAATATTTCTCTTTATGTTGTATTATAATATTTTTTTAAAAAAAGTAATTTAAAGGTAATCGAATAGCATAAATGTCAGTTTAGCATAAACTTAATTTGATATTTCATATCATTATAATGTTTATTAAAATTTGTCAAAATAAATCGTGAATAATGACAAAGAAAAAGAATAAATATTGTTCACACCAACAATAGAAAACATCATTTGCTTCCATATTTAATATCAAACAAACTTAAAAATAAAAATGTTGATATTTTTTAATAATAAAAATGATGGCTTGTTACTCGACAGTCCATAAAAGTCCGACCACCGGAAGCAGTAGTTTTGGACCTTGTAATTCCACTTCACACAAAATAATTGCATATGTGTGCGTATATATATAAAATAAGATTAATTCTGGCATCATTGCTAAAGGATAAGGTCATTGAAATTCATTAGGTCAAACATTTTGCAGAAAATTGATGACGAAGTTTCTTCCAAATAATCTGACAAACTACTTTATAGCTTACTGAAAGAAAAAAAAATTTTATTTTAATACCAAAAAATCTTGACAGACTGTAAAAGCTGTTTTACCATATCTTTTACAACACTTAAATTATGTAAGATTATTCGGAAAATCATAATGTGCAAATTACGATATTACACATTGAAACACAACTGCCATCTATAAAGGCAGGTTTTAAAAAAGATCAAGAAACATAAGACCCAATTGCTCAGATAAATTGAAAATGGAAAATACAGGTGAGACTTAATAGTAGAAAAAGTATTTATGCATTTTTATCTATTATAACAAAGTGTTCGATTTAACAGGCTGTGCTAAATTATGGAATATTCATGGGATGATGATGCATCTGAACGTTTTATTGTTCTTATGATAAATCTTTCAATGGAACTCAAATTTACATTTAAATTTGCTACGATGAAACAGAGTGGCTTCATGATATCAAAGGTATTACATAGGGCTGTATATTACCACTCTACCTATTAAACATATATTGAATGTGTAATAAAATACAAATTAGATAACCTTAAATTTGCATATGACCATATTTAAAGCTAAAAAATTAAGGACAATGAAAAAATATGACTATAGATAATCTTGAAGATAAATATCATGATGACAGAACTTCTGTCTTTAAAATTTATAATAGATGTGTAAAAGAGATTTTTTCTTTTATTATTCATCCATAACAAATGATACTATAATCAAAATAAAGACTGAGTAGAGTTACTATTGAAAATGTGGAAAAGATGCAATGGCATATCTTTAAAATCATAAGATCAAATTTATTCAAACTAGAGAATGTTTATTGGCATACTGAAAAAAAAATGGAATTATTATTGATGCTTTTGAACTTTAGTTTGGGAGAAGACTTTTAAGAACAGCATGGACAAAAAACCAAGTGAACATATGATCAGATTAGACCACAATCCTCACTTGAAGCTCAAATATCCAGATTAAAATTATCCTACTTTGGTCTTGAAATAATCTAACTCGTTAAAAAAGTGTGTAATACTTGGCAATTAAAACAACAGATAATCAGGAATGAGATGTCCAATAATTAATATGCTTTGAGCAGCCTATAAACAAAAAAGTTAATGTTTCATTTTAGAAAAGTACTATTCATATGATTTTCAGAAACTGAAGGTGATTTGGTAGAATCTAATAATAATAATAATGATGATGATGATGATAATAATAATAATAATAATAATAATAATAATAATAATAATAATAATAATAATAATAATAATAATAATAATACATAAAAACTTCTGCAAATATTGATATTTGCTCTTTTCAATGTGCATTGTTATTATGTACATACAATTATCGCTGTTATATAAAGATATTTTATTTTATATTATATTGTATGATAAATTTAAATATATGTAAAAGCACCATAATGGATTAAACTTATTTCCATTTTTGATGATTATAAATAAACAATTCATAATAGATAAATGCATACAAAAAAAAATTAAAAGAATTTTATACTTAGTCACAAATTAGTCAAATAGATAGCAACAATAAATTTAAAAAATATTAAATACCAATAATTACAATCAATTAAACACTAAATAAGACTAAAATCAAAGTCACCCCCAAAAAAAAACATAAACTTAAAACATTTCTTGGTAAATATCTTTTGCAGAATATCTTTTGCTCATAAATAAATGTCCAATAGCATAAGTCTTGCATAATCTCCATTTTTACCACTGAAATTTCCCTCTAAGCTATCATCTATCATTATGTATTAACAATATGTTAACTTTTGTTTATAGTTTTTCTTCTTTTATTTGTAATCTACTTTTTGAATTTCTCATATATTATTTTTAATGCCATTTTTTGTCTTTATATAAATGTATCTTCAAAAATTATCTTTTTTAAAAAAATTCCTTTGAAGTGAATGAAAATTGTTTTAAAGTATAGTATTTTAACATTTATTTTTAAATTTATAAAGACTAGTTCAGTTATTTATAAATATTTGCATATCTTTTTTTAAAAAAGATTGATATTGTAATAAATTTAAAAGCACTCATAATTAAGGCAAATCTTTTTTTTTATTTAGTAGCTCTTTTCCAATTTTAAAAAAAAATACAATTTATTAAAAATTAAATTGCTGCTATTAATTGCTAATTTTAACCAGTCTTTTTTATCATTCCATAGGAACTCATAGAGAGAAATGGACAAAGTGTTGGAGTCAACTTGATCTGGACATATCTATTAAGATTTTTTTTTTTTTAAATTGTTAAGTTATGTATATTTTATTTTGATATTTTAATTTCAAAAAAAGATGTCAGGTTAATCAAATATGGTGACTACAAAGCATTCAGCCATGCCTTGATATCTCTTTCATTGTTATCAGGTTTTCACATTTTATGAGATTACTTCAGCTGTAATACAATACATTGAAAGAAATTACTTGAAATGTAAAATTAGAGAGGCTATGTATATATCCAAAACCCCAATGCTATAAACTTTAAAGATACCCATCTCCATATAATGGATGCTCTAATTTACATAAGTTTAAATACCATCATCTCGATATATATACATATCCCTCCATTTTTTTTCATATTCTGATTTTGCTACGATTATAAGAACGCAAGTTCTCGAAAATGCTCAGTTCTTTATATCATTATTTTTATCAGCTTCACTATTGTTGCTTTTTTGTGCACTCAATACATATTACAACTCATCAAATAAAAATATAAGCACTTATTACATACATCATATATTCCCCATGTATTATAAACCTATCTTGTGTTTCAGCCTATTAATTAATATCATGACCCAGTGTCTTGAATTCCTCCAGAACTGTGTATGCTTTAATATCATTTCCAACTGCTGTCATATTAGAATTAACTTGCCCATAACAGGATTAATACACACTGCAATTGCATTTGCTTAAAATAATTATCAAGTGAACTAAAAGTGCCTTCAAAATGATAAAAAAAAATTTCAATAAAATCTCAACACATACTGCCATTCCCAGGTTTATTGTGGAGAAATGTAACAAATTTTGCAAAATTACAGAAAAAATTCTCTCATAAAATTGTAGATTTCTCATTGAGAAGCAAGGAAGTTTTTCCCAGTGCAATAATAATAAAACCACCTTCATTAACCTTACTAAAAAAAACTCCTCTCCTTTCTGTCAAGATCATGCTTGAATATGGACTTATATATGTTGGTGGCCACTGGAAGCAACCAATAATGAAATTAATTGCCAATGCATATGCAGGCTTCATAAACAACCCCAAGACAACAATAACAAATTTAGTTAAAGACACCCATCATAAATCCCTGAGTTATAAACTCTACTTGGACTTCACATACTAATACAAACAAACAGTTGCCCTTAGAAAATGCTATCATCTGCCTAAATGAAGACAAAGACAACAGATTTGTATTCATGAATAAAACTGAGTTCTCCAATAAAATGCATCTCCAAATAAATAATCTAAAATTCAACCTAATTCTGATTTATAACATAAAGTGTAATAAAGATAAGTTTGTCAGCAAATTATTACACAAATAGAAAGTCTTTACTAAGATTGACTACTATAATATATATATATATATATATATATATATATATATATATATATATATATATATATATATATGGCTATCCCTCCTTAAATGTTTATTAATGTGAAGGTACACAAGTCTAACACACCACTCAGACACATGATGGACTTTGGAGGTGTACTTTATTTTAACATAGGCAAAATGATCAACCAATGGTTGTCTGACTAGCTTGGTTACAGTACATACACTATCAAATCTTTATTTGATTTCATAAATCATATAAAGAATACCAATCTACTTATAAAATAGCTTCCTTGGACACCACTGTTTATAGCTCAATTAATAGAAAGTTCTCAATTAACATTATCAAAGCTGAGCTCTCCAAACACAATTATTCTCCAAAATATATGAATTTATTCTCATATTTCTCCCCTGGTTAGATAATAATATTATAGATAAATTTAATGGCCAACCTTACAATGGGGCTGATGGATGGACCATGGGTCAATCTCTCAGTGATATCACATCTAGTCTGTACTTAAATCATTTCTAAGACACAGTTCCGCCACACTTTTCACATACCCCTGACCTCATCTATACATGCTATATAGATAAGATCTTTAGAACTAGACCAGTCTTCAGTCTACAATATCAAAGCAAATCTCCAGATGCATTCAGCTTTACTTGTAATGATTAAAGGGAAAGACTCATGTATGCTTTATTCCTCCTTAGTTTATTCTTATAAAGTATATGGATTTAATTAATAAACTAGATTATATATAATTACAACTTTTAGCACAATTTAAGTATGCTAATTTATGAACCGGCATATAGTAGTTTAGCAGATCGAAACTATAGATTTAGCACTTAATATTTGATAAATTTAGAAAGCATTATGAATGCGTCCTTATAAAGCCCACAGATGCCATATATGCCTTGCTATATGTATTTTTCTTATTAGAGTGGGTTTTGATGTATGGGCCACCCCATTATTCTTAGTTTGGACAGCTCTCTCTTTTAGAATTAGAACACAATGGTCCAGAACTGTATATTAAGCTTGTCTGACCACTGAATTAAATGTTCCTTTTGTAATGGCGAGTCAAATGGTCCATGCCTTCGATTGATTGTTTTATATTTTTACAAAAACTAGGCTTACAAGTTATAAATTTAAGTGTTAATTTTGTAACCTGCATGATTTAATAATGCATGTTAGCTTTTTATATATTTTAAATATCTTTGCTTTTTATATGTTAATAATATGTGATGCTTTTTGCATGCTAAAAATATGCAGGCTTCTTTTGTAACTTTTGTGTGTTAATGCATGTTAGCTTTTTATATTTTTAAAATATTTTTTTTATCATACGATCTCAGATCTATTTTTGTAAAGTTTTTTTTGACCAGATTTCTAAATTATTTACATTTTAGCTTTTTTAATGTAATCTCAGATCTATATGTGTTGCTTTTAATTAATATTGTAGTCACATGATCCGAGTTCTAAATCTTTTACGTTTCGGCATTTTTTTTATTATGCGATCTCAGATCTATACCTTCCATCAATCTTTTTATATTTTTACAAAAATGAGGCTTACAAGTTATAAATTTAAGTGTTAATTTTGTAACCTGCCCGATTTAATAATGCATGTTAGCTTTTTGTATATTTTAAATATCTATGCTTTCTATATGTTAATAATACGTGATGTTTTTTATATGTTTCTAAATTATTTACATTTTGGGTTTTTTTATGTGATCTCATATTTATGTCTTGCTTTTAATTGATATTATAATCATGTGACCTGAGTTCTAAATCTTTTACATTTTGGCTTTTTTTTTTATTATGCGATCTCAGATCTATTTTGTAAAATTTTGCTTGACCAGATTTCTAATTTTTTTATGTTTTGGCTTTTTTTTTTATTATGCGATCTCAGATCTATTTCATAAAGTTTTGCTTGACCATATTTCTATACGTATTGCTTTTAATTGATATTATAATCATGTGACCCGAGTTCTAAATTTGTTACATTTTGGCTGTTTTTTTTATTATGCGATCTCAGATTTATTTTGTAAAGTTTGCAATCTCAGATCCATTTTGTAAAGTTTTGCTTAACCAGGTTTCTATATGTGTTGCTTTTAATTGATATTGTTGTCACATGACCCAAGTTCTAAATTTTTTACATTTTTTTTTTTTTTTTATGCGATCTCAGGTCTATTTTGTAAAGTTTTGCTGGACCAGATTTCTATATGTTTTGCTTTTAATTGATATTATAGTTACGTGACCCGAGTTGTAAATATTTTACATTTTGGCTTCTCTTTTTCAAATTAGTTACGTAACCAGAGTTCTAAATATTTTGCACTTTCACATACTTATTTATCACTTAGATGTATCAGATTACATTTTTGGTCATTTTTTAAATTCAAAATGGCGGACATCGTGTACTAAAAGAGCACCCATCATTGTGTTAAAGTTCATATCTCTAGTTTATTCAATGATTAATAAAAATGATTGATATAGTTATCTGTGGTGGTTGGTATCAAAATTGTAAATGCAGAAAGTTTGACATTTGTAAAGCAATAAATTTCATTAATTTCTCCCAAAGTTACAAAAAAAATGTAAACAAAAACTAATAAATAAATAAATAAATAGATAGATAGATAGATAGATAGATAGATAGATAGATAGATAGATAGATAGATAGATAGATAGATAGATAGATAGATAGATAGATAGATAGATAGATAGATAGATAGATAGATAGATAGATAGATAGATAGATAGATAGATAGATAGATAGATAGATAGATAGATAGATAGATAGATAGATAGATAGATAGATAGATAG
>JAQFVV010000018.1:8416678-8548480 GCA_028023455.1 Epiperipatus broadwayi
GAGAGAGAAAAAATACAGATAGGACATCCATATATATATATATAATAATTGCATTATCCACCACACGTGGTGCCCATGGTTAACCTGAACTGCAAATAAACAGTGCCCAACTAAGAGTATCTCCTATTGACTTATGAAATAGGATGTCGATTTAACAAAAGTTAGATACTGTTTCTGATACAGTGTTTTCTGTCTCATCATTTTTTGCTTCAGTCACTTAAATTATTTTAGGATTCTATCATTGTGACTTCTCATGCCAGCAGACATCTATATTAATTATTACAATGGACATAGTATATTTATACAATATTTCTATCTTTTATCTAGACAAAAATTCTGAGTCAAATTCCCTTGTTTTTAAAACTCAAACTGTTGAAGTCAGTCCTTAATTGTAATTTTTGCTAGAAACAATACAATTATTGATAATTCGGTTTGTAACTGGATTTGAATGAGACAGGAATTTTACCTGGCAAAGTGGAAGGGCTTTAGAAAATGTGTCTAAAAGCAGCCTGTCTCACACAGTGTGGCTAAGTTGTCATATCTGATAGATTACTCATTACAGTAATAGAAATGATAAGAATAGTAATAAATATAGGGGATTTGAACTCAGACTTTCGAGCAACCTTAAACTATCTGAACTATCTCATACTACTAATACACATGACCACACACATGTAGAAAAGATAAATAATCACCAATGTATGTATTTCGAAGTGATAAAACAGGAAGCACTAATAATATTAAAGATAAGTATTATAAATCTAATGTTTTCTAAATATAAATACATGGAATCTACAAACATTATTTGATGCAAACTCTTCAAGACCATAACAGAGGACTGCATTGGTGATTTTGTTATCAAGATTTAAAATCAATTTAGTTGCCTTAATGAAAATCGTCTCCATGGGAAAGAAATTTAATAAAACTGGATGGTTACAAGTTTTGTTTTTGGAGTTGGGGGGGGGGTGCACATCAGTCTGACAAAAAAAAATGCATAATATTGGACTTGCTATTATACCTAATTTTACTATTGGAATTTCACGTTGTATCAGTGAATGGCTAATGATATTTAAACTTGACTTGTTTAATAAAGCTCATGCTCCAATATTACATTGAGAGAATTTGGTGAAGGAAAGCTTTATTCCTTATTGGATAGCATTATTAAGTCAACACCATTACTATTGAAAGATCAAATTTTCTTCAAGATTTTAAGGCACACATTGGTATGAATAGTAAACATTAGACAAATTATTGAAATAATTGCATTGATGTTGTAAATTAAAATGATTTGTTTTTATTGGATTTTTGTATGAAATAGTCTTTGTTTAGACAGACAAATCAATATAAAGGAACAACATAGCTGCATTCTCATTCAAAATAATGGTATTTGATAAATTACATTCCAGTTAGGAATCGGAATAAAAGAGAAGTTTATACTACATGAGCACACATAACTACAATTTTTGGACAATCATAGTTTAAAATGATAGGTGTATTAAAAAAACAGATATTATCCCAATTACACTGACAAGAAAATTGATATTTGTACTTTAGAAGAATCTACTAATGCGAAAATTTCAACAGCTATTACAAATATAAATTGTTAATTTGAACCTTCAGCACTATAATATTACTAAAGCATATTATTATCTTAAAAACCATGTTATAGATATGAAGTAAACTACTTGTGTTCACTAGAAAAAGAAGTTTCTGGCAATGATATTATTATTGGTGATTTAACTGAAAGGAAATATGGTCCTTTCTGTTAGGCTGAATAATAAATTAAATGGGTGACTCTATAATAAATATAAAAAATTTGAAGGCAAAAGTTCATTGATTGACAAACAGACTTAAAATAATTTTTGGAATAAAACAGCAAAGAGATTCATATATTCATTGATTGTGTTTTCTCTAAATTTTTTTTGATTCATTGAAAACAACATTTGGACTTGAAAATATCACAATCCTATTATATATCCAACAATGGTCTTTTTTATGTGATCACAATGACATTTTGAATAGAATATTTTGAGCATTTTTTGAAGAAATATTTTGAGCATCCTTTGAATATTTATACAAAAATAGAGTGTTAATGATATATGCATTTTATCTACTCATTTTAATTTGGATAAAAGCATCCAATGGAATGAAATCAAATAGCTTTGTGTAATCTTAAAAATGGAAAGGTTCTAGATTTTGATAAATCATATGGAGAAGTTTTAAAATATAATGGTGATATGTGAGCTTTCAAAAATATTGGAAATTTTTTTGGAATATATAACACATGAATTAGTGCCACTGGATCATATGAATGCTTTTATTGTTCCAATTTTTAAAAAAGAAATAGACAAGATTACAGTAATTATCATGGAATATCATTACTAAGACAGCAAAGATATTTTCAGGGATTTTGTTGAATAGGAAGCTTTTAATCATAGATGAAATATTAACCACCAGAGACAATGTAATTTTCAATCATCAAGAAAAGTGTCAGGAACACTATAATTTATATACTGCTTTTATGGATTTGGTCAAGGCATTTACATGACTTAATACAACAGGGCTCTGGCATTGTTTGACATTAGTTAATTGTCTACCAAAGGGTATTCCTATTATACAACTTCTATATGGAAGTATAGTGGCTGTTTAATATATCTATAAAGATATTACATAACATGGGAAAGAGAAAAGTGAATAACTCCATGTGTGTCTATGTTTAAATTTAAAAAATCAGATACATTAACTGAGGTTTAAAGTTTATATCTGTGCTAAAGATAATCTCTAATTTAGAAAATGATTAATAATAATCATTATTGTATTTATCTGAGTTGGATGGTGTCAACGTTGTGAATGGAGAGAGTTTGACAATGATAAATAAAAATTTAACAACTTATGATGGAATGAGAAATATTATTACAGATGGAAAAATTCGAGGCATTTTGAACTGAAAACTGGTTCTAAATAATCGTGCATATTTGTTCCAACGTTGTTTTCAATTTTTTATGATAGTGGCTTTGAAATTGTTTATATGCAACTCATTAAAATGAGAATGAAGATATAAAACAGATTTAATTGTGAAATTTTTAATTTGAATGTATTAAGAGTAAAAAGAAGTCTTTTCTTTTTGGATTTACTGAATGCTAATGATTGATATTTTTTGCCAGTTCAGAAGACGATTTACAGAATGTATTTATTATTTTTAATGTAACATATAAAATATTCTGATTCCCTGGAAACTTTAGCTAGGATGGTTATTATCTTGAGAATGTAAATCACTTTAAATATCTTAATTATAATTATGCACTCTTTCGCATATATTAGTAAAGCTGTAGTTATTTAATATTTAAGATTTTATCAGCATAGCGCTTTCAGGGTGTAATTTTGAATCCGTCTGTTGTAAGTTGTTCTACATTTATGCAAATGTGTGTGAATATTTAATTAGTCCATTGTTTGGAGCGAGCAAAGCAAGCTTATCTTTTATTAATAATGTTGAGGTTATTTGCAATACAATAAGTTTCTTTAATCTTTTTTTTGGCATCGTTCTTCTCTATGCAGTAGTAGGTTCAAATGAGTGACCTGTGGTTGTTTGATACTCCCAGGGATATCGATATTCCTTCACTTTTGTTTTTTGCTCTGTTGTATGTGTATTGATGCATGTATAACAACTTACAACGGAGTTATCATTTTTAAAGTGATGAGTATGAGATCCAAAATTACATCCCAAAAGCGCTAAGCTGATAAAATCTTAAATATTCAATAACTATATCTTCACTAATATATGTGAAATAGTGCATAATTATAATTACAATTTTAATAGTGAAGAAAAAAGATTTACCTATTTAAATATCTTAATAATTTTGTAAGCAGAAAGGTTACGTAACTGTTGAGATATGTACAGCTGCTTTCAGAAAATTAAAAGATATAATATATTTTATCATAGGGAACTAACTCCAATGCAACTAAATTAGCTGTATTTAGAATTGTTATTGTATTCAAATTATTGTATCGAAGTAAGACGTGAACACCCTAATAGTGCATTTTAAAGAATTTAGAGAAGTTTTATATAATAATGGTCTGTAGAATTTTAAAAATATTGTGGCAAGATTATAAACCAACCAGTATGTCCTACAATTTTCTAAACATGATTCTATAGAATCCACTATTATAGAATAACATATTCATTGAATTAATATGTAAAACAAATGAACAATACAAGACTTCCTATGGTAAATTTGAGGATTGTTTTTAGGGAAGATGGAAATCCTATCAAAATTATATATATTATCTCAAAGTCACTTTAACAAAATGCAATGTCAAGAAATAAGAATATTGAACATGTAATTTATAATCAAATACTATAAAAATAGTATTCATGAATTAAAATGAGATTTATTTTTGTTAAAGTTAAATAATTTAAAGTAAATCTTATTTGATAAGTCAGCTTTGTTATTCTAATTCAAAAAAAAATATTTTGAAATTATTAAAGTTAAATGATTGTTATAAGATATCATTTATTCGAATTTTAAGATATCCTTCAGATTTCATGATTTAAAAAAATAAGACATTAAAATATTAAATTTTAAAAATTAAATAAGCAAAACATATTTATTATAATTCAAATTACATTAAAATAATTGTATATATAATACAACCTAGAGACAGATTGAATATATTTGTTCAATGTAATTCATATTTTATTATTTTACTACTCCTAGAGATTATAAAACTACTATGCAGATTACATGTGTGGTTACATGAATTAATGAATTTAGCACTGAAGCATAAAAAATAGTGGGTATCTTTTTTATGTTACCAGAACGTTAACTTTTTAATTTTTAATTTGAAGTATTATTGTAATTAAGACATAGATTATATTTTAATTATGCATTATAGACAATGTAAATGATATTTCATATATGATAGTGGTATATTTTAAATGCAATTAATAAATTGTTTAAGGAACAATATCTTTATTAATGTGCGCTTATGTATTTATAAATAAATAATATAAAATACCATTACATAACATCAATTAACATATATATTGAACTGGGTCCGAAAAGAAGTTTATTCTTGCTAAGTTTAACTTGGTTTAAATCCCTTTTATAATAATTTTGAAAAAAACATGGCCCTTCAAGCAGAGTGGAAAATACCCTTGATAGCAAGCCCTCAATTATACCCATGGTCAGATAAAGCTATGCAAAGCATATCATGATCATATTTCCAGACCATGGCCCACCTTGATGGATGGAATCAAATCTCTGCCATCCAAAGCATTTTATTTGTTTTGAGGATCAACCTCAGGCACCAGCCAACCATAGGACACCAGGCACACAATCCAGCACTTAAAATATCCCATGGCTAGCTCATACTCTTAACCAGGGTCCAGCACATTTAACTTAACACATAAAAAATAACTATATTATTAAATTAATAGTGATGCAGTGACAAGAGAGAGAGAATAGACCAAATAATATTTAAGCAAACATTAATATTTATTCAGACACACACATATCTAATATAACATAACAATATAATATTGAAATTTACAAAACAATATATATATATATATTGTAACGATATATAAATATGTCGTTACATTAATTTAAAATAAAATCTTAAAGTTCGCAAATAAAAATAAAATCTATTAAAAAAAAAATTAAACGCTAAAATTAAAATGTTTGTTAAACGTATATATTCGCACAGATTCAAAACTTTAAAAATATTTTTTTAAAAAAAAAAACAAATAAATAAGTATTTGAACATACTTTTTTATAAAAAAAAGTACAAGACTTAAAGATAAAATATTTTTGTAAATGGAAATGATTGTTTATTAATTATCCAAAAGCTGTGTAATTAAAAAGTCAGATCAAAATTAGATAAGGAATAAAGAAATAGCTTGTCCAATATAGAAGCAGCAAATAAAGGCCCGGACCATAACGAAAAAATGGAACAATGACGTCTTTGTTCATGGAATCCATAGGAGGACTATAAAAAGAAAAATATTGAGTTCCAGTGAGTTTTCGAACTTGATTTGGGGAGACGAACGACAAGATGCACTTGTCGTTCTCTCTCACTTATTTAAAAAAAATGAAAAGACTGTGATACCAGAATGGAATCAGCTAATGCCATCTCCAGAACATTATTTTCCAATGGAGATGTTGCGGGAATTAAAAAACAGGAACCTGGACTCTTCTACTGTAAGCTATATTGACATGCACTCTAAATTTAAAAATAATTAAGAACTTTCGTTCAACCTTATGAACTTCTATCTGACTTTTAAGTTTAAAATCAATTGATAATGTGTAATTTTATATATATATATTTGCATTTGATAAAAAAATCATTTCCATTTATTATTTTATTTGTATTAATATTTATTGTTTAAATTTTAAATGAGGGAATTTAAGGTTGGGTATAGACATTGCATAGATTCGTTAGCGGTTGATAATGTTGTGGTTTTCACATTTGATTAGAATATATAAGTCAACGATGTCACTGCAAGCATCTTACAATGAATGCTATCGGGTTTTGCGTATTCCCTATGCAATTGACATTATCGATGATTTTGTATTTTGATCGGTCGTGTTTATTTTGAAATGTTTTTAACCGTGGAATCTGTGCGACATTATAAAACAAATTATATAAAATTCATCTGTGTGAACGTATTTAAATGTTAAATTTAAGTCGGGCATGAATGGCTATATAGTTTTGTAAAGTTATATTAAGGGAGGGTAATCTTAGGTTATTCATTTCGTAGTTGAATTGGCTCAATGGATTGGATATATTTGTGTAATTAGTAGATGTAGTATGAGATCCGCTACAGGAAAGATTGCATATATATGCCACACACCTTCTGTTTGCCTATGGATGGGTTTGTAAGACAGCAAAGGACCGCAATCCATTCCTATGGAGTTTTATGTTTATTGTTCTACTCGCCAACAGATGTAGCATTCCTGTTGGTGGAGAGACAATGTCTTCTCTAACTCTACTTACTGTTCAGACATACATTCCTGACAGTATAGTATTTTGTGTTGTCGTATTTTCATGCTACATTGAATACATAAATGTATCAGATGGATTGACGCCAGTTTGACTGCGAACTTTTTGGCCTAAGGTTAAATAAGGTATAGAATATTTTCTTTTCAAATACAATCTATAGAGTCTATTCATACTCGACTCACTAAATAAATATTAAACTCATTATTGAAATCTATTTAAATGTAAAATTAAAGATTAATATAAACATCTAAAATGTTAAACTTATTCCTCAAATTAGAATGATTTTGTATGTGCGTAAATAAATATTTTTATGTGTTAATTTCTGGCAGTGGCTTTTATTTTTTTATATTTAAGATATAAAGTTATATTTTATAATCTCTGCTATTTCACTGAGCTAGTGACTTGGGCTAATGATATGAATATTTAAATAAGGTGGAATCTTAACAGCGCGTATCTGCCTACTTTATCAATTTTTCTAGGCTCAAATGCCTAGATGGCACCCCTGTAGTGCAGATTGCGGTTAGATTCGATCTTCACTTGAGTTTGGATCATTATAATATATATATATAAAACTTTAATATGTGTTAGTATTAAATATGCACACATTATATAACTGCATGCAATGAACAAAAGGGAGTTGTTTTGTGCCTTGTCAAAGAAATGGTGAGTGGAGGCACTCTGATTCTAATTTGCATATTCACCTGGTTTTGGACGAATATTTGCATATCAGTATATCATTCAAAAATGATAAAAGAGTTTGTACTTCTTGATAATGAAGGGTAAGTCTTCAAAAACGTTTGGAGATTTAATAAATTGTTGTTATTATTTAGAGAATTGTTCAAGATAATTGTCCAATATATCATATTCGAATTATATAATGTGTGCATATTTAATACTAACACATATTAAAGTTTTACATATTGTATCTATAACATACATTTATTTTGTATATATATATATATATATATATATATTGTGACCAGTTGGATTACGTAGCACACACTAATATAGTGTGTGCATAAATATATATAAAGTTGAAAGGAAAACTAGAAATAAACACAGACAAAAATTATAGTAGATATTTTCTACATTCATTGAAATAAAAAAATAAATAAATAATAAATAATAACTCTGATTTAAAATATTGTTTTATAAATTAAACTTTTAAAATGTCTGAATATATATATATATATATATATATATATATATATATTGTATTATTATTATTATTATTCTGATTGTGAAATGTAAAAACACAATAATTGTTTTTGAAATTTTTTAAATTAATTAAAACATGTATGTACATTCAAAGGGATTAGAGAGATAAAAATAAAAACTGTTTTCAATCAAGGTGTTGTTATCACCTCAGACAATTTTATAAAAAAGACTGATAAAAAATATCAGTCAGTCTGGATAATAGTTTTTTGTAAGAAGGGTTAGCTGAAAAGTTGGTTATAATATTTTGTTGCAGCTTCTTGAAGTTTGCAGCAGTTTATTTTAGCTGACCATAGAGTTGGCAGAATATCTACCATGAATTGATATAGCTGAAGGTCAGACAGTAGATTCAGGAGCTGCTAATATTTCCTTCACATGAGTTTAAATTCACATAGAGAAAATTGTGTTGTTTATTTAAAATAAGATTTAGTGAATTACATGTGAAGTGTTTTAAGCTTCACGCTCTTAGTTTGCAGTGCTTGAGTCTGACTTATTTTTATATAAATTTAAGTAGAAAAGAAGGTGGGTCCCATCTTTTTCTCATAGTTCTGGCTTGTATTCTTGAATTGAGATTCCCACATTAGTCATTATTGCATCTGATTGGTTGTCACATAAGCATTTTTAAGGCACTTCTGTTGAAGGTTTTAGCCTTTCACGTTATTTTTACTTTTCAACACTATGAAATTAGAAAGTAAATAAGCCTTCACTCTGACTTATGCATTATTTATCATACATAATATCAACTAAAATGTTAATTTAGATCTACACTTCATAGTCTAATTAAATTGTTTGCTAATTAAATAAATAGACAATATAGTTTTAATAAAATGTACACAAAAAATATAAATACTTAAAATAATATTCATTTTGAAAAATATGTTTTAAGGTTATTCCATAAATAAAAATTGAATTTAACAAAATAAATCGTGTTGATGTTATACTAAATACTTTTTGCTTGGCACCACTCTCAAAATTCCTTATATGTGTTTCATGTTTTTTTTTTCAAAAAATAACAATATAAACTAATATTCATAAAACACAAGCATTCATCATCCTTTGTGTTATTCATTTTGATGTTTCATCTTTTTAAAAATATGCATTGATTTGTGTAAAATCAAAAATATCAAAATTAATTAAAAATATCATGAATAGTTGTCATTTCTTTTATCATCAAAATTGCTTAATAAAAATATGAAAAAAGTATTTATAATTCTTTATTACTTTACTATCAGTATTTTCATTCAATTTCATTTGTATTTCATTTTAATTCAAACAAGAAAAACCTATCTTACTTCCTTTTGAAAAACAATACATCAATCCAAAATTATTTATTATTTATCTTTCATAAAATACTATACTATACGATACTATATGATGCCTAGGACCTGAAGGAATAATTAGAGTAAAAACTCAATAGTATAAAATATTTAATAATCCACATGGAAACAGTGTGAAAGAATATGTATGACTTTTGTCCAATACCTTCAAAACAATGTCTATGCTATTTATTCAACTCTTACAGATCACTTTAAGATACAAAAATACCAAAAATATCAACCACTGCCCATGGAAAATACATACAAGACACAGGGCTATGTCACCTGTACTTGCATAAAACTATGAAGATCAAATATAGGCTATTTTCCTATCTTCTTAACATATCCTACTTATATGCATCCAAGGATTTCCTTATACTTCCCTGTCACTACCGATTAAAACTCCAAAATAGCTCTAACAATTCACATTACAAAATAACTAGCATTACTCTTAATAACAAACAAGGTTAACATGTGATATTATCAATCCAGAACTACTATAAGAAAAAGGTTTTATTCACTTTAAAACTCATCAACAAAAATACAAATGACTTTGATTTTAAAACACATTAAAACCAATATTTAAATATTTAAAAAGTATTGTTCATTCAGTAAAGAATCATGAAAAATTATAAGCATCAATAAATTATATTAAACTTTCCTAATATAAGAAAGAAAATGTATGCATATCTCTTTTTTAAAAATCATAGCTTATATCTCAGAATAATAATAAAAATCTATATGTGTAATTAACGCACACATACTCATGTTCATACATTCATATGATAAATGTAATATTTTCAAAAAATATTCCAAGCAACTCTAGAAAAAGAAAATAGTAAATAAAATATATGTCACATAATAATTAAACAATTTTTTTAAAAAAATTGTCTAGTGGCTTTACGATTTGCAAAAACCACTATCTTGATGTTTTCAATCCAAATTCATCAACAGAAAACATATTAATCAAAAATCTCAGTCATCCACTACAACACTATTATACTTTAAAAAATTGTTTGCAAAACTTTAAAATATTAAAAGATTTTTTTAAAAAATATTAACATTAATGTTGTTAAAATAAATAGAAAAAATATTTAAAATGTAACTTTTCCTATCCTAACAATACATTCTAATACTAAGGTTAGTATATTTAAAATAATTCAAAACTAAATTTACATAATCCAATTTATGTTTGTTCTCCATAAAGTTCAATTAAAGTCTTTCATTACAATTCAACACTTCCACTGGGAACTCCCATGGTTGCCATGTGACGAATATTGTCTGAAAGTTTTCTAACACAGAGCTCTTTTTCCTCTCATGGTTTGTAAAAACTCACAAAAAAAAATGTCGACCTTTTAAAATCTCACAAAATCTAAAAAATTTACTATTCATCCTGCTCTTGAAAGTCCTTCAATACACTCTCTATCTGTAACTTCCTCAAGATGTCAATTATTAATGTGATGTCACTTCTTTAAAAAAATTTATGGGTAAGTTCCAGTGTTCTTCCGTTCACATAAATTCTATTGGCTTAAGATGCATCATCAATGGCCATTCAAAACCATTCCATGTTAGCAGAAAATAGGCATTTTTCCATTTTTCCTTTAAAAATATTATTATCTCATAATGCAGATATGTAGTAATAAATAACTTTACATTTAAATATTCAATGGGTTATTTATTTAGTCCTGATAATATTCATTTTATTATCCATTTGTTTTCCTTTTTTTTCAACATATATTTAAAAAAACAAGCTTTTATTATATTAAAATAATCACATTTTTTAACAATAACTTGTCAAAGTAATTATATCCGTAATAACTTTTATTTTTACTCTTCATCACTTTTTTAAAAAGTTTAAATAATTTTTATATAAATATCTTTTTTAAAAAATTGCTGTACTTTTAAAATATATAATCAATAGTATAATACAGAATGATATATTTTCTTATACTATAATTTCATTTTGACTATTTTCATAACTTTAAAGAAACATTTAGTTGTCAGTCTTTTCCAGGTAAATTTATTATCCAAATAAGATTTTTTTAAAGTTTTTAAAATATTATACACAAACGTGTTAACTCTCTGAGTGATACTTTCAAATAATATCCTCCTTAAACTCCAAAGCATTTTATAAGAATAATTACAACAGTTTTTAATTAACACAAGAAAAATTATACTTTCCTCTGTCATTTGTTTCTCCAATGACTCTAACCTCCCCACACACATTACTTCAGGTATATGCTCCATAATTACCATGAACTTGACTTAAGTTTTAAATATAAAAAAACTAGCAGGAAATTAATTGGTTTTAGGGAAACATTCTTATTTTAACTAAATAAATTTTTAATACTTTACACTTTTTTTAAAAAATAATAAAATTTTAAAAATATTAAAGAAGTAAAAAAATAGAAGTAGAAAGAAGTGTTTAAGAAATGAGAGCATTCATTTATATACCAGCTCCAACTTATAATCTGATTAGTTACTTGACCTCAGTTTACAAATGGTGGGGTCAGGATCAGGGTGGATGGTGGTGATCTAGTAATGGATGGAAGTGAAGAGTTGGAGGTGGAGGGATTGAATTAAAAGAGGTAGTTAATATATCTGATTTATAGGGAAAATGAAGTGGAAATGGATTGTGTAGATGATATTGGGTATTCTAGATATGGAGGGTCGGGAGAGAGGGAGAGAGGGGGGGGGGTGGTTTAATAAAACTAATTTATATAATTGTCAATTTCACATTTTTATAATTTAGCAATAAAATTATAACTCATCATTTATACCATTAATATTATTACAATATTCAATCCTAACTCAATTCTATAATTTTATCTAACAAATTAAAACAACACATATTAAATAATATTTTATCAGTTTATCTAATACTTAACTTTAATGTATCTATTTCAAAAATTTATCTTTATTAACTTCAACTATTTTAAAGACAACTAATTAAATAATTTTCTATATTTATTTTTATGACATTCAAATGCTTTCAATATTTTTAAAACAATTCTGAAAGTAATTTTGAAACTTTCTTTAAAAATCTTGCAAGCACAAAATATGTGTACTGCTAATCGTATGACCAAAAATCCCAGACAAATGTGTTGCAATTTTTTATATTCACTGTCTGAAATGAAATTAATTAAATATTTAATTACAAAATATTACATTATAAAAAAATAATAAAATATGATAGAATTTGTAATAATAATTTTGACATTATTTAAACAATAAACAAAACTAACTACATTTGTATATCCCACAAAATACTAAAACCATTAATAAACAATTATAATATAAATTTAAATCTACTTTTATTAAATACATTTAATAACTTATTTAATTTTTAATCATCATTTAAAAACTAGTTTTCAACATATTGTCTAATAAGACTTTTAATACATCATTTTCATTACTATCACTATGGCCAGTTCTCCCAACCATACAAAATTATAATATTTAATTTTTACTTTATAATTTTAGCATTTTATCATAGCTTTTAAATATTTATAACTTTTAACTTTATTTCAATAAAGCTTTAAAGACCTATTAACATTATTATAGCACCCGCAGATATTAAATTTCTTTTAATTTAAATTTTTTTAAGAAATTGACTTTCAAAACCTATTTAGACCTAATAAAAAGGGCACAATATATATATAATCTTATAATTGAATATTTATAAATACAGTAATTAGATGTATGTAAAGTATAACTTCAAAAATATTATTCACTTAGGAGCGCTTTCATCTAAACTGCTCCTAAGTGGATAAAAATTGTAAAGTTATACTTTACATATATCTAATTGCTGTATTTATAAATATTAAATTATAAGATTGTGTATATTGATTTGAAAAAATACAGACATCCAATTATAATATTATATATATATTCAAACTTTAATGGACATGCTTCAATCTATTCCACTCTTCACTCTGCAGCCATCTATATCATTGAAAATCCGATGATGGAATGCCAAAATACCTTAATGATGCCAATATTATTTTCATGATCATGTTGATTTTAAGTCAATCTGACTCTCATGTATAGGATTTTGTTCATTTTAATATACAGAAGGGATGTGGATGAAGAGTTGGAGAGTGGAGTAGATGAAGCTTGTCCATTAAAGTTTGAAAATTTGCCTATCTTAATATAAACCAAGCATTGACTGTATATATGTGTGTAGGAGATAATGATCTGGACAAAATGATGAGAGCTGGTTCAGCATGAAGTACATTTATTGGAGATCATTTACCTTTTTCACATGTGATTATGTGCATTGTTTATATGAGATAGATTGGATAGCTGTAAGGAGCTTGAAAATCTGGATTCAAATTCCCTATAATTATATATATATTCATAGCTTAACTATATGTAATTAGAATAGAAGCAACTGAACTTTTCATTGAGCTATCTCAATGTCAATCAACTATGAAAAGACAGAATGATACTAATGTATCCTTTAACTTTGTTGACATTTATGCTTAACTCATTAATGTTGTTCTAAATCAAAGACTGATTTTTTTATATATTATTTTAATTTATGTACTAAATAAATAATCTAAAATCACTACGAATATTTATTGTTATACTTATTAAAACTAATATTTCCTTTGATATTTGGAGGTGTTTAAAACTGGAGCTCTGCCTTGATTCTCTGTATAATTAAATAGTGATTTTTGATTATTTATTCTGCATATAAATTAAAATAATAATAAATTTTATTTTCTAATTTAGAACAATACCCATAAACTAAGTTTAAATACCGACAAAACTAAAAGACAGATTGGCATCATTCTAACTTTTCATAGTTGATTTTTGTTAAAATGAAGATTTTTGTGAGAAAAAAAATTATTTTAATTCATAATGGCTTTTGGGAATTATCATATAGAATACTAAAATATTTACCTTCAACTGTAAAGATGTTATATATCCTTAGTAAATATGTAAAAAATTAATGAAAAAAGCAAACTGGGTGATAAAAGGTAGAAAGACGGTTGTAGAGGCGCTACAATCACTGATTTGAAAAACACATTAAACTTCCACCAATGGCGAAAATGTTAAATGAAGAATGTTTTTTTAAAAAAACTTTCCAAATAGGAGGAAGTTTGCATGTATCATCTCACTTACTGATACAATCTGGCCTTTTAAGTATCTCAATGGCTTCTCTGATTTTGCATTAACATTTTTGCTATTGGTAGAACTTTAACATTTTTTTTTCAAATCAGTAATTGTAGCGCCTCTACAACCGTCTTTCTACCTTTTATCACCCAGTAGATGACTTGTGTGATCAAGTTGAAACGTCAGTATTTAAATATTTAAATTTTTAACATGGATGAACTCTCAAAATATGTCGTTCATAGATGAAACCCTTGAAAATCATATCAACATATATATATATGCATGTCTGTGAATAGGCAAATAAATTTTTAAACAGTGAAATTTATTGTATAACTTTTAATTATTCTTACCTCCAAATCATTTATTTTAGAATTGAGCAAGTTTATTTTAATATTACAAACAGTATGAACATTAGTTCCACCAGGTAAACTACTGGGGTTTCCATCTACACTTTCTTCAAAGTTTTCGCGAATAGAAGCCACTATAGTGTTTTCTGAGCACAATATGTACATCTATAGTAAAAAAATATTTTAAAAAAAAACATTGAATTCTTATGTGTGTGTGTTTGGGTGTGACTAATCATTGTAAATAATTGTGTTGCTACTGATAATCATATTTTGTGCAATCTTATCCAAATATTAAAAATATATTATCAGCCAAAATTTGGTTGCCTTGATAACAGGTTGAGATTGTTGATCTTTATTGATATTGGGATTGTCTAAGTGTTATATTCGCTATAACATATCTGATGTAGCCCAAATTAATTATACTATAAAAAGGCAGAGAAAAAATGTGCAATAAGAACTCATGTGAACTGACTAATAAATATACAAACTGTCATATATATATATCACTTGAAAAATAAAAATGTAAACTGCCTACAAGTTAAAAGAAATTGTCAAGCATTGGTGCCCTAGCGGTTAGCATAGCTGTCTTCCAAGCAGCCGGATTCGCTTCCCGGTCAACACATTTGACATATGAAAAAAAAAATCCATACACATTATTAAAGATTATTAAGTATTACTTGTAATATGTGAGAAGCTGAATGATAATGACATTGTAAAGGAAGAAGGAAAACTAGTCGCAATATGTGAAAAAATGAATTGTGTATATTAAAAAAAAATCTAAATTTGAGACCTTGTTTAGTTTGACTTTTGAATAGAAGTTTTAATTAAACAACTTCTACATTTTTATAGAAAATAATACTAAAATTTTGCTTTTAATAATAATTTAGGAATTATAATCAGAAATATTAAAATCGGCAATGAATTTTTCTTCTTTTTTTGTTATGAAATGTAAGTAAAACATGACATAATATACATAAAAATTATATCCACAACATGTTCGAAGAAAGTGAACAAGGTGTTTTTCCAAAGGTATATATTTATAATGACACAAAGGTCATATTTTTCCTAGCTGGTGACATATATGTTGTTTAAAAACCATGTTGTCTGAACAACATTAATTAGATAAAAAATAGATCTGAAACAAGAAACTAGGCATTATCATTCTAATTCTAGGAGTTCAGCAGTTTATTTCATATTGCTTTGCATTAGGATGCAGTCTATTATTAAAACTATATTGTCATGAACTATTCTGAAGTGAGAAACTATCTCAGATTGAAATTCTTTTCTCATTATAAGCCATATTTTACTGACAGTTTTCAAAGTATGTTTCAATACTCCAGTTACAAAAGTAATAAATTTATTTAACAGAAATCCATGTACCATGTATGGCTAGATAACCAAAAACCACATCAGTCAAAAACCTGGAAAATGCAATTGGGTCCAAAAATTAGTGCCGAAATTTGTAAAACCATTTTGTGCAATGCCTCTATAATGTCGTGAAGAAAGAAATGGATAGTGCCATATAAATAACTCAAAATCTACCTATAGTATATCTCATAGATCATCACAAGTGTTGCTATATTTCTCTAATATCCAGTGTTCAAGGAGACAACCATCATCAGAAAAACTAAAGAAGATTACAGTAAAATAATAAAAGAACAGTACCAGAAAAAACTAGTTAGTAACAATCTCAATATTTAACATGGCAAGCTCTTGTCATTAGTAAAATCATAAGGCCTTAAACTTAGTTTAAATTTAAAATATTTTTGTTACTATAATATTGAATACTTTTGTATATATTTTGATAGTTGCGAGTATACACAACAGTTTTATTAATTTATTATTATTTTTTTTATTAATCCATTTAGTTTGTGTTTGTAACTCAATTTAAATATATGCTTTTTACATGCTTATACTATTAAATGTCCATAGCCCTGAAAAATCATGCAATTTACTGGTGGACATGCTGAGATGTGAAAATATTTGATGATAATTGCTCCTTTAAAAATATTCCAAGAGTAAATTTTCTTTTTTAGCAGATTTGGCGCCTTTGAGTTTCTTTTTTTTTATTAAACTAAAAACAAATAAAATATTTTGGAGAGTATTTGTATTTTTAAATTATACGCCATCATCATCATTACATTGGGAATATTATTATATATTTGAATTAATTTTTATCTGAATTTTATTAACCATTCGATTTGTTATTTATTTGTAGCAAAGTTTATGGTACACATTTTGATAGTCTCATTACGTATATGTGTATATATCTTTGATAGTATATATTCCAGGTTCAAATCCATTTTTCATTTAAATAAAAAAGTAAACCTGTAATATAAAATACCATACAGGGAAATTTTTACCATTACAATATTGATATAAACTATCTTATTTACCACATTATAGTAAACTTTAACGTGTGTACTTATATATTTAAAGCTTAAATAATAGGGTTAAATGCAACATAAATAAATAACTAGTTATATATGTTACTATATTATTAAATCGTTTGGCCTATAAAATTTTAGGTTGATAATATTTAATAACTGAAATTTTTAAAGTCAAATAATTACATCTGTGTGCATCTATAGATAGTAGTTAAAACCATTTACAAATTATATAACTATAAACTACAGTTTAAATATTGTTGCATTTATATTCAACCTATGAAATATTTAATATCTATTTGTAAGTCTAAGTCAGAAATGATTTATTTATATTATTGAGTATGTTTATCAATCTTATAATTCATTTATTAAAATTGTTGCTAATAATTAATCAATTATTAATCATTATTTTAAATAATTTCAATGATTTTAATGATTTTTTTTTACTGCTAGAATAATTATTTTGTCTCTATACTCTTTCTCACATAAGTTCAGTTTTGTGTAATCCAGAAAGTTAGCTCAGACTTAAAAAAAAATTGGATATATGTGTGGGCATTTATATAATTCTCTCTAGAATTATATAGATGATGCTAAGAATTACTTTTAAAGTCCATAATCTTCATCTTATTTGATTTGTGGTGATGATTATTTGTTTTTTTATGCAAATAATTCTGAATATTGATGAAGATCAGCATTTAATGATCTCAAGTCATTTATTTAATATTTAATTAATATATGTTTAGTTCTAAAGTTATTTTGCATTTAAGTATGTAGACGCATTAAAAAATTTTTATGCCGACATTTTATTTTATGCCTCATAATTGATATAGTTTGATTTTGATTTTATAATAAGGCTTTTGCAATCCTGTAACAAAGTAAGATTATTTATGACTATAAGTTTCTTAGTACTTACCATGAATTCATTTGATCTGCTTATTATTGATTTTGGCATACCGTGTATCCTGGATCATTACATTATTTGTGTGGGAGGTTGAATGTATGTAAGTAAATATTCTAAATAAATAAATACGCATTTTAAATAGCGGTAATATAAATTGTATATTAAACAAATAATAAATTCTTATAGAGGGAACTGTTTATTAACAATGGCATCATTATGGTAAGTTTTAAAGACTGAAATAAAAGTTATGGACTAATCAATAATATCACTTTATTTATCTAAATTAATCTTTTATCTTTGAAATGTTCTTATGAATTAGTCAAAATATAAATATTGTAAAATCTAATGAAGACTTTACTAAAATGATATGCTGCTATCTCTTCAAGAACCACATTATGTTATTTTAAATATTACAAATGTTTTATTGTTAGTGAGAGATGTTTTGAGTAATATCACTTTAATTATTAAAAAAAAGCATTACTTTTTATTATAGTAAGTTATTAGTTACATATATATATAAATATAATTATATATATATAATTTTATATTTATTGAAATAATTAATGCATAGAGATATGTGTATGTGTAGTTTTCATACATATAAAAAGAGAAAGAGAAAGGAAAAAAAATCTAAATAATAAATAGTTATAATACTGATAAAATGCATTTAATTACATAATTTAAATGAGCATATATTTTATAAAATTATCATTATTAGCTGGCTAGGGCAATTTCCAACAATAATAAAAATAACATGAAAGTTATTGTTTATGTGTATGTAAGTAATACATAGGAATGTGTCAAACCGTACATATGTACAAATAAAACATTTACAATATCTTATTTAGTTTTGAGGCAATTAAATTTAAATTAGAAAATATATTTAATCAAGTGTAAAATGTTTATATTTGAATTTAGCAACTAAAGATTTTAGTTCAAAATTACCACAATTAGCCTCAGATCTTAATCAAGTATCTTTTTATGCTTCATATATATTTAAATTAGAAAAGAATTAATGAAAAATTAGATGTATTGGATTAAAAGTTTTTAAAAAGCTTGAAAATTAAAACATATTTTTTGTTTTATTTTTGTAAAGAGGTTACAATAATCCCTTGGTACATCATGTGACCATGACATATCATTGGAAAAGAATATGAAGAATAAAACAATTTGTTAATAATCGCTTAAAACAATTTTTAGTCTGCATGTTTTTGCTAGCATAGTACAATTTTTGTGTGAAAATATGAAACGAAAGAGAATGAATCAAAATAGAAATGTGATATGAATAAAACAATGAATAAATAAATTATTAGAACTCATTTAAAAATGTCACGTATCATTGTGTGATATTATAGTTTTCCTTTATTTGCTAGACAGCATTATGTTAAAGATTCTTGCCAATGTCTAGAGATTCACTGGACATAAAATCAAACCTAAAAAAAGTAGACTAAAAAAAAATAAGTTAAATTAACCATGAAGATCATAAGCCAAACTCATCCTTGAAAAATATTTCTAGGAACCAAACTACAATATAATGTTTCCGATCTATGTGATTATTAAAAACAAATATTTATGTTTTAATGCGGTTTTAAAATTTATCATTCATCTCCAAATAAAATGGATTCAAGACTAATGAATCATTTTCAAGATATGGTTAAAAATCTAGCAAACCAAATAATCACTGAAAATGTGCTCAATGTCAAAAAAACATTGTCTTATATTCCAGACCATTGAATATGAAAAGTGTATTTTATACTTTTTTAATGAAATGACTGTTAATGAGATAAATTATTCACTTTTCTCTAAAAAAAAAAAAGGGTGCTAAATTAAATAATGAATAGATTTAAACAGTTCATAATTAAATAAGAATGGCTAATTAAACCTGTTTGCTTAAATTGTTAAAATATACAAAAACACACACACAATAAAACAAAGCATTATTTAAAATAAAGTTCAAATTCATAAAAGAATGATTAATACCTGTGATCTACTTTAGAATAACAAAATTTAAATCGTAACTTAAAATCGAAAAGGATATTTTTGATTTGAAATAATTTAGTGAGAAAAAAATATGTATAATCTAATTAAAATGGTGAACGTAAACCAATGGACATGGCAGGTATATTAAATGTGTGTGCATATATATATATGTGTGTGTGTGTGTGTAAATCTTGCATTAACATATGAAAATGGAAAATTTATAACTTATTTAAATGGGATAGTATTGCACCAAAATATTTAATTATATTTTCAATGAAGAATTATTATAAATGAGCATGTTTTGAAGACTATTCTTCTTTTTATAAGTAATGATTAAAATAAAGATAGGGTTATTTAAAAAAAATATTTAATGAATTCAATATTTATGCGTTAATTTATTTTTGGGTGTAATTAGTGTCTTCCAAAGTGCGTTTCGTGATAATAATTTGGTTAAAAATAGGAATTTTAATGTAGTATATAATAAATATTTGAAGTTAAGTTTAAGAATAACAATATTTAAAGAAATTATTACATGAAATACTAAAATCACTTTACGATTGAAAGTTGGAAGCATAGCAATGATATTTTTTTTCTTTTTAATAATTACAGCACTTTTACAATTTTTTAAAAAGTATAACAACCATGAAGTATCTAAAGTATAATAATGATTATTAGATGCACAATAATAATATGTATATGAGATAATAAAATAAGAGGTACTTAATCCTGATAATTAATATCTATTTATTATATAAATGATTGTAAAAAAAAGATGATTTCAGCAAGAGATCTATCTTTTAGAAATAGTATTACCAGAATAGGTAATACAAATCTTTATTAAACCTAATTCATACAGCTATTCATTAGAAAATTTTAATTATGCTATTGGCATTATATCCATTTAATATTCAAACCTGATATTAAAGCATAGAAAAGCAACATATAAATAAATACATAAAAGTAGTTAGTCAACACTTAAATAATAATAATAGTTTTAACAAGGCTGTAAACCTTAGCAATGGCCTTGTTAAAACTATTACTGAAATAATAGTGAGCGTTTAATAAAATTTATAATTAAATAATAATACTATTATCATTAAAAATCAACAATCTCAATATGTTGTTACCGCAATCTCGTTTAATCAATAAAGATGGAAATCCCACCTTTATTTATGATTTAATATGCTTATACAGACACTAAAGATTGCAACTTGATGACAGAGAATAAAATTATTACTATAAAGAAATTTAAATAAACCTCATTAAACAGATAAATATAACTGTTCTGAAACCAGACTAACAAATAGTCAATTATAACCTTCAAATTGCACTCCAACCATGTAATATATATATATATTGTAGGAATTGAAATAGTCCAACCTTTACTCTCAGTTGCTATCAAAAAATATATATTTATAAAACATTTCATAAAATTTGTATCAAGTTACATTTGACATTTATAAAATTAATCTTTTATCTAAGAATAATAATGAAAAGGCAACAGTAACAATAATAAAAAAAATTGAAAATAAAATAAAATATGTGAATTGTATTAAAATGATATAAAAATAAAATAACCAAAATTAAAAAAATTCATGTGTATTTGCTAGTCATTTACATTTTAATTTTTTCACAGATATATATAATCATTCTAAAATATTATAGTATAATCATTTATGTCATTGTCATCATTTAAGTCAACATGAAAAATATATATATGAAAAAAGGGAATGACAATTTATTTTGTTTTTGCTCTATTGACTGAAGTGAAAGAAAGTTATTAGAAAACTTTTACCTTATTAATCTTACTCTTATTAATGAAAAGACAAATCTCCATTTATATCTTGCATAATTGACAGGATGTACTAGAAAGCAAACCACTTATCTAAGGACTTTTTCTATTCTCTCATCTGTATTTTCCATTTTACATCAATGGAGCACCATGGACATAAGAATGCATAGCTAAGAAAAAAAATTGTATATTTAATCAACTCATCTGCATATGGAGAAGAAAGAGACTGATATTTAAAACCTGAGAAGCAATTGCAAAACGGAAAATATTATGGCTAATTATCTGAATCATGCTGTCATTCAGCAAAGGCGATATTTAAGAAAAATAATAATATAAAACCTTCTGAACTGAAACATCTTCATTAACTACTTCAGGAAAGAATAGTCTAAACATTGAATCGAGAAGAAAGAACTGTTAAATAAAATAATGTTTACTCTTAAAACAACAAAAAAGGGGAAATCCTTATATATTTAATTTGTAAAATATTGTTGATCAATAATAACGTAATTAACCAAAGCATAAACATACACCCTTTTATTGTTTTGGTATATAATTTGTAAATTTTATGCACAAAGATAGGTAGAGCCATATGGACAGGTAGTTATTGTCATTAACGTGATTAATTATTTGGGTATTACATGACAATATACACACATCAATTTAATCTGTATTACAATTCTTTAGCATTTATGTTAAAATGAAGACTCATTATTTTTGCATACATTTCCTTTATTATTTTACTGTTAATATAAATGCGTTATATTAAGTGTTATTATTTATAAATATGCATTACTTAAGCACTTAATAGACTGTCGTCATTTTAATACCCATACACATGACCATCTATTTTATGAGTACATTGAAAGCTTAAGTAAAGAAATAGTTATTACTATTTTGTTGTTATTTTCATTTTATTGTTGCCTCTCACCTGTTGTCTCAATAAAAGATGAAGCAAATATGTTATTCAAAATTTAATTTCATTTGATTTTTTTGTTATAAATTTATTTCACAACTACATCATATTTCCACTGTGGGTCATGACACAGCATATGAGTTTAGTAACACACATGTGCTTTACCCTGAGAATATTTAAATTTTTTGTGATCATTTATTTAAAATTTGGAGCTACTCATAACTCATACTTATAAATATTTAAAATGAATTAAAACCCAATATATATATATATATATAGTTATCTATATCATGAATATAGTCTAGATTCAATTGAAGGTACCTTTTGTTTCTGGAATAGATAGGGAACAGGTAATCTTAAATCTCCGGTAGGTTTATTTAATAATATGTTAGTACAAAGGCTAGCATGAGCAAAAACCATTTATAACTAGGGATTTAATAGACAGGGTATGAGCACAGACTTTCACATGACCCACCACTCTCCACACCATCTCATAACACTGATACACCTGAACACACATATGTTGAAAAGATAAATAATCACCAATATACGTATTTCATGCTAAACCAGCAATCATCAGTTGGTCCAGATTACCATCTCTACACATATATGCTACAAGTGCTCAGATATATATTAAGATAGCAAATCCTCCTACTTTAATGGACAGGCTTCAATCCACTCCACACTGCAACTCTTCAACCGTCCATCCAATTGAAAATCTGATGATTGAATGCTCAAAGGCCACCCTGAGGCCGAGATTATTGTCACACCCATGTTGACCTAAGGTCAATCTGACCCCACATGTACAGGACATAATCCATTAAATACATATGCAAGGGATAGGTAGACATCTCTAATATGTAATAGCTGAAATACACAGGCTTATATATACCTGTGTCTATATATGTATCTTTTCAACATATGTGTGTTCAGGTGTATCAGTGTTATGAGATGGTATGGAGAGTGGTGGGTCATGTGAAAGTCTGTGCTCATACCCTGTCTATTACATATATAGACACAGGTACTTATAAGCCTGTGTATTTCAACTAAAGATTTAGTATAGGAATTAAACAGATTTAAAAGAATCTGCTAACTTATTCCATATTGTTACTACTTGGCACCATAAATTGCAGAGTGTAGTGAACAATAACTTTCAAATTGCACTCCAACCATATTATATATATATATAATATTTTAATGAATGTTTTTCAAATATGCACTCCAACCATATTATATATATATATAATATTTTAATGAATGTTTTAGATGAACATATTTAATGTGTGACATTATACATTTGGAATTTACTTAATTTGCAAGCACTTTACAATAGGTAATGAAAACCAACTATCTCACACCAAGAGTCAAAGTAAAACTGGCAGGCTGATTGCATTCAAAAGGAAGATCCTCCTCATTAGCTATTATTGTAGAATAAAGCACTTGCTAATAAAGTAATTATAAATATACAACTCCACACATTAAATATTTCTTTCTATATATGTACATATAACAATAAAAAAAATATAATTGTAATATTATATATGTATGTATATATATATAATCAAAATTACCCCAAATTCACAACTCAGCCAGACTAGCAAAAAAATATAAACTCTAAAACACAACAAAACTTGAGAAGTCTGCTTGTAGAAGTGAAACCATTGAATGTGTTTTAGAATTTATATTTTTTGGGTAGACCGGTTGAGTTGTGAATTTGAGATGATTATTTTATTGACTAATTTACCTTTAGACTTTTAATGTTTATATATATATATATATATATATGTGTGTGTGTGTGTGTGTGTGTTAAATGAGTTGTCAAGCATAAATATAGTTGATAGTGTAACAATTAATGAAACTCAGTCATGATAGATCTAAAGTTTGAGTTTAAGTTGATGCAGAATTAAATTCCAGTAAGCATAGTTATTTAAAAGTTTAGACAATGATAAAGTCAAAAAGTTATATACAACATAAGACTTAATAAGAAATTTTTGTAAGACATAGCATACTTAAAGAGTCTCAAATTTATTAATCACATAACATATATATAATGTCAAGTTGAGTTAACATTTATAAATAAAGTAAAATTTAATAAAATTATTACATCATTAGTATTAATCCAGTTTTGAAAATATCTTTAGTAGAAGTAAGTGTTAAAATAGAAGAAAATAAATGTTAAATTGATAGTAATGAAAGAGAATCTTGCCAACTATGTATTTGGCTTGATATATTTATGCAGACATTATGACTTAAGAAAAATGCATGATGAAAAAATGATGATGCAAAGCCATAATTCAGAGAAATAATTGTGATTTATATATTGTTATTATATTTATTGGACTGTTTTTATAATACACTCTTGTATAAAAAGGTTTAATTTATCAGTAAATTGTGGTAAATAATATTCACTAAATGATAGTTGTGTAAGATATTAAAAAAAAAATTTGCAATTACATGTTAAAAGTTTGCTTTTTAAACAAATCAGAATAGAAAAAGATATGGTGGTAATTTTAATATTTTTGTACTTTTGCTTTAGCCATTCAATGCCCATCACATACTCAAAAATATCTTATTCATAATATACTTTTTCTTTTTAATCTATAGCAAATTATAAAGATTTTCTTATTTCCAATAAATTATGCTATAATGCATCTAGATAATTTAGATGCTGTGTATTTATTTAGGATCATCAGCTCAATATAGATTTGGGTAATTTGAAAAAGTTAATGTGACACTAAGATAATGATAAATATATAACATGTTAATTTTAAAAGAAAACTATCAGACTTATCTACAGAGTCTTCTGATTTAAGACATCTAATATTGATGCAGTATTTCCTAGCCTATATGACAAAGTAAACCCAAGAAGATGCTAATTAGCATAAACCTTAAATCCGGAGATTCACTTTGAGTATTCCATTTTTTGTTTTATAAATCTGATCATTCCACAGCAAAGAATATTAAAAATTGTTAAACTTTTATTCTTACCTTTGTAATGAAAATTAAGCATAAAGTCATCGTTGTTGATAGTAAAATACACAGAGAACAAATAGTAAAAGTGATATTAGCTTGAGAATTATCCAGGATATTAGCTATTGGCACACCAATGCAACACATTGTAACCACATTATAAATGCAAAATCCAATTTGTTTAGAGTCGTTCAAAGCAGGAATTTTGACAGTTCTTGTTTCCCACACAAAAAATATTCCAAATAAGAGTAAAAGTCCTATAAATAATAAATTATAAGCTAAACACATTTTTAAAATAACTGAAAAATATTTGTATACATCAATCTAAAAACATGACAAAAATAAATAAGAACACATTACAGTTAAAACATTTTTATAAAACATTTAAAATCAATAATTATATGGTTAGTGACTTGAGTGATTTAATGATATTCGAGCAGTAAAAATGATGGGTTAAGCTTTGACCCCTATAGCTCTAAATTTCACCACTCAATTACTGTGATAAATGGCACAATGTTCCTTTAAGGTTTAACAATTGTGACTGGAAATGGTTTAAGCCAATAATAGTAGATAAAATTTGTTTATTTATATATCCCTTCTGACATTAAATTTAAAGCTTAAAAGGATCAGATCTTGAGGGAAATGACTGTATATATTGTACCATAAATATACTGGAATAATATTTTTTTTATAATGGAAATATGTTATCAATACATTTATGTGGTAAGATAATGATAATAAGGCTTCATGTTGGAGATTATTTTATGTAAGTAAAAAGATATGAATTGTGAGCATATGAAATCCAACACTAGCTAAATTAAATAATTTTATCGCTATTATCTTCACTGTGGGCTACTAAATTAATATAAATAGAAAGATATGTAACTGGCAAACCTTTATTTTATATTGCCAATTATGGTAACATTAATGCCTAATTGTCTTTTATAATTATTCCCACCAGTTTTATTTATATGAAGTGCTATTTCAAAATGATGCTGTCGGTTGACTACAGTAGGCAACCAATTAAACTTTTATATACACATTTATGTGTGTATGTATTGAAGCTACATATATATTGTGCCCTTTTCTATAGGTCGGTAATAGTTCATAACAGTCAATTACTAAAAATTTTAAATTTAGATATATGTTCTTTTAATATGGTAATTGTATTAAATCAATTATATCTTTAAAGTACAATTTGAAGCTAAACAAATACATAGTATATAAAATTATAGCGAATTATTTAAAAAAAATGGTTATGTAAAGCTTAAAATATTGTTTCATATGGTTGTAAAAGCTGGCCATATTAAATAACACAGCTATAAATATTAAAAGTATATTTAATAAGCTCAATTTTAATAGTCTTAAACGTATAGATAAATAAATGTTATACAGTATTTAAATTTATAAACTATGTGTAATAATCAAAATTAATATAATATATTTTAAAAATAAACTTTATGATGGTGAAAATTATATCTAGTTCTATATTTTTAAAATTATTCTTCCAAATTTTTTATAATTATTTTATATAATATAATAAGTGTATCAATTATATAAATCTAGGCAGAGGAATAGATTGAAAATCGTCTGTCAAAGTTATTAATCATGTGACTTTTAATGTATACTTTCACACACATGCTTGTTAGAATTTAATAACAAAGTTTGTGTATTATAGAGTTGGATATAATGATTATTTATCATAGAAGTGAATATTAAAATATTACGTAGTTATTTCCAAATGCTTAAGTAATGTAATAAAGACGAATACATTCATAATATAAAAATTAAATATTTTATTTAAATAAAAATAGATAAATTGAATATTAAGAAATGGAATAAGTTGTTAAATGTTATTTTAAAAGTTATTTTAAAAGATTAAATAATTTTAATAAAATAATAATTTATTCAAAAGTAATATTTTAAATAATATTTTAAGTTCATTACATCATAATTTCTAATTTTGAAATTCAATTCTACTTGAAATTGAAAATATGTAAATTTGTTCTCAAGCTAAAGTAAGAATTAACCAATAGGAATAGGTATTCTTACAGACTATAAATATGAATTGCACGGGGTTATCGGGGGAGATTAATAATGTATTGAAACCGGAGAAAGGTAAATTATAACTATCAAAAAGATAGTATTTTTAAGATTTTTATTTTAGTCAATTTTTTTTTGGTACTTTCTTATTGTTTATTTTTGCAAAAACTAATTGATAATTTTAAAGAAGTATTTTGCGAGAGTTTTAAAAATATATATATATTTAGAAACTTCGTGAAAATGATTTTCTAATTTTTAAAAGTTACTTGCCAGGAGTACTTTATCTGAAGTTTAACCTAAACTACGCAATAGAGATGGATATACTACGAAATAAAATGGATATAAATTGTAATACTGTAAAAATGTTTGGAATATTTATTGATACAGCTTTATTAATATTTCACTGAAGAACTGTTCTGGTACATAAAAAAACCAAAGCTCAGACATTATACAGAGTCTAAAAAATGTATTGAAACATATTATTTATAAGTTTATCCAAGATTTATTTTTAAATAGTAATAAGACAATTATATCTCATGAATCATTTTATAGAATATTATATTCAAAGGAGTAAAATGTTATATACTTTCTGAAGGTAACATTTTAAAAAAAAAAAATATTTTCAAGAATTAAAGAAAGAACCCAGGAAAATATGTTACAGAAGCGTTTTTGATATTAAAATATCCGGTCTTAGAATTATTTAAAATGTATTTAGAAAAGATTTGTTTAAAAGTACTTGAAGTTTTTTTTTATTTTTAAAAGAGATTTATAAAAATACCAAATGAAAGTTTAAATGTATCAAGAAGGAAACATATATAAAAAAGTGAACACATAGTTGAATAAAAGATGGATCCATGGAAATACAAATAGTACTTAAAAGTTTATCAAATATTTTTAAAGTTAAATTAGATGGATTGATGCATCGGATATGCAGAGAATATTGGTAGAGAAGATTAAGAAGCTTCATGGGATTAATTAACAGTATGATTTAATAATTATCATCCTAAATACTAAAACCAAGGATTATTTTCTATAAATTTTATTAAATGGATTAATAATTATTTTATTTTAAACTTTAACGCGCTTGGAGGAGAACATTTTTAAAACTCTAGAGAAAATAATAAACATTTTGGACTTATCAGGAACTATCCTCAAGAAAATATGTAATTATAGTTTTGATTCCTTTTATTTTGTTAACCTAGTTTAAATCTAAATTTTTATATAAGATTAGGAAAAACATAAAAACATTAATTTATTAATATTAAAATTTTATAATATAACAATCTAATAATTTAGCTAAAAATATTTTAATATAAAGTGTATGGGTGTGAATTTTTTTTATATCTGCAATGCTCAAGTGGATAAAGGAAGCCTACTGAACACGATGACTAGATAAAGGTTATTGGTAATAATAATAACTATTGATAATTTATAATGTATATTTTTTTTGTTTTCTTTAGATCATCCATAAATTGGAAGAATGAAGTGTAAAAGTTTTTTTACTTATATGTACTGCATTTCATACAACATTTTAAAAAACATTATGAGATAGGATTGATTTGAAAATATGCATACGGCGATTTTTTTTTTATTAGTGATATAATCCAACATAACAAATAATTATGTGATTCTTTTAAAATTTTCATGTTATTGGATATTCAAATATTGTCTAAGTAGATTGTATATGATTAGACATATAGAATAATGAAGTAAGCAGACTTTTCTTGTGGAACAGCTAGATTGTTTAACTATTAATGAATTTTATTTATTGTTTTGTAAATGCAGATAGTTATTTATCGATGTAAGATGTGGAAAATCTTGAGAAATAATGTTGAGATAGTGGCTTGGAAGTACTTAGTGAACAGGAAACCAAGATGATGTTTTAAGAAATAGGATGTTATAAGGAACGGAAATAATATTTAGTCTTTATGTGAACATCAGCATAGTTAACAAAGCCCTATGACTGATACACATTTTATTTGGACAGTGTTTATATTTCTTTAAATATTTGATGTTCTAATAAAGCTGAAGAAATAGCTTTAACATCGTCCCTGTACTAGAGGATATTAGGCAGGTAAATGTCATACCTCTTCGCACTGTGCCATGATTTTGAGATATGTTAAGAGTAATACTCTAGCTTTCTTCCTTAATCCTATGCATCTGTTTTCGCTATCTTTATTTCATGTAACTGCATCGTTCAGTAAGATATGTTTAAGAGAAATGATAAATAATTTAGAACTTAGGTTATGCTATAGTTTTGTATAAGATTGGTTTATTTGCTTAGAAGGAATAGGACGTTATAACTTAAAATTGAAGATCCAAAGTATCCTAAGGAAAGAAAAGAATCATAGAATATATTTTGAATTTTATTTCGGAAATGAAATATAAACTTTTTTAAAATAAAGTATCTAAACAAAGATATTTTCTTTAAAGTGATAATAATTTTAAATGCTTTAGTATTATTTTTTTAAGAGAAAAATAAGTATTGCATATTTTTAAAATACAATAGTACAAAGTAAATTATGTAAACAATATGCATAGTATATTTTTTGTTTTATTGATTAACGGAAATATATTGATGATTACACTTATATCATACTAAAGTAAGGCTTAAAGAAGAATATATTATGATTAGTAAACATTGTGTGATAAATACTAAAATCTAGTACTGAATTTTGGATAATATTTTGTGTAACATCTTTGACTTTGCAAGATGAAATTTTTGCAAAAAGTCCATACTCATTATAAAATTGTGTTTTCTATAGAATGTTTTCTAAGTATGAATTTTTTAAAATAAGATAGTTTAATAATATTAAGAATAAAATGCTGTTGCTAATAAAGTAGATAAATATATTTGTAATAAGTTAGCCATAATGAGAAACCAAATAGTAACATTTTTTTTAAATTTTGTTCTAAATCTAAATAAAGATATAATTGAAATATAAATTATTTTTTTTTTTATAACCCGGTAGATCAAACTGTAAAGTAAAAAAGTTAAGGATATCCACTGTAAATAGTGTAAATAAATTGTTTATTTATTTGTTGTTAGTAATAAACTTTGTTAAATTTTGTTATTTCAAAAATTTTGTGTCTGAGTTATTTATTTCTCCACATCGCTGCATGAAATCACGATATATGCATAATAATCGAAACAAATATATAATTTTGCACAAAAAGATAAATAGAGAATTATTTTAAGAATTTTAAATATTTTATTGGTATTCATTATAATTAAATAATCATAATCTTACATTATTTTATTGGTCATAAATCAGTTATCACAATATTATATTAAATTATATGCTATCAGTTGCCACACATATTTTGTTTGTCAGATTATTAAAATGCTACCACATATTTATTATATCATTACATGAAGATATAAGATCATATTATATTATTTCATTATTTTATTATGGTAATAAAATTATAGTAAAAAGAAAAGTTATACAGAATTAGTTAAACAATGAAGAATATTATTACTGTTATTTATTATTATTAGTTTCAGTGTAGTAGATTATGACATAAAATCCCTTCTCATATTTTACTACCGTATTTTTAAATTAACTTAGAATAAACTTTATGAACCTGAAATTATTTTATTGAGCTAGATTATTAAATAGAAGATTAAGATTTAATTATTAGTTTAATCTTAGTGAGTAGAAGTTATTAAAGTCATAAGAATACTATGAGTTTGTTATTTGAAATAGTAATAAAGGGGGGATAGTGTTCTTATGCCATTGAGTTAGTATCCTGTGGGATATTGGCTCAATGTAATCTATCTTGTCACCTGTATTTTCACTTCAAGTCTCATGAAAATATTAAATATTTATTTAATTTATTTTTATAAACTGAACCTTATTCGTATTTTAAATTTGAGTTAGTGAAATATTTTAATTTTAATGATGAATACTTTAGTTATTAATTATTAACTGAGACAGAACCCGTTTTATTTTATATCATATATTATCTGGAGGTGAGGATGCACGAGATACAGAGAATATATATATATATATAAGTTTGCTTCACCATTCACTGTGGTTTAACTAAAGACTCTGAGTCCAACCATAGTGAATGTAGGCTAAATTTAAAATAAGTAAAAACTTTAAAAACATTCAGTAAATTTTATGAAATAAAATATTTTATTTGAGATAACAAAATAAATTCTTAAAATCACAGAACTCATTAGAGAAAAAGATTAGTTAGATAGGAATAATTAATTAAAAAACACTATAATTAAAAATAAGATAGCAGAACAATGGCATTAAAATGTAAGATGGCCAACAAGTTAGGTATAAATTGAGAACTTGTGTATTGTTCTTTCTCTTTTACCTGGCTCAGCTCTACATCTTGGACCAAAAACAGCCACAAAGATATTTTTATTGGAAAAGAAATATAATTAACTTTTTGGAAAGAGCTCTCTGCAAACAAGAAAATATCTTCGTCCCTTGCTGAATAAATTCTTAAGCCACCAGCATTCTATAGACAAGGAGAAAAAAGAACTTAAAATGGGTGCTGTAAGTAAAATGGTGGAGTAGAGTTTTTCTCTCTATCTCTCGATCGTTTTCCTGTCTGCTGGAGCTTGAACGATGTAACCCAAGAAATTTAGTGTGCTAGAACAATTTTGCCTGACAATTTCCTGCCACTATAAATGGATAAACGAGGACAGAAATCACCGTAAGCCATCAGTACAAACTGCTGACCAGAATGTCTTCACGGCTATCTAATAAAGACATACGCAATTTTAAATCGTTACCGGTAACTTTAATTTTCACTTGTATTTTATGTTGGCTTAAATCATAAACTTAAATCATTTATGTATTATAATTATAACATGTTAATATATATATATAGCCTGATAATTTTTAACATTTTCATTGTTGATTTTTTTTGTTTGACCAGTATAATGACAATTCTTAATCCTACTAATATATATGTAAATCTTTTTTTTTTGTTAATGGATTGCCATTATCCATTACTTGAATTGTATACTACTTATATTTTTTAAAAGAAAGAAACACGATTTCTTTCTTATTGATTGGCATAAACATATTTATATTGGAACTGGAAGGGAGAAATAATCTAATTTCATTTATTTCTATTTGTTCAACCGCTACTAAATACGGAAATATTTCAGATTTATTAAAAAACTCTTTGAATAAAATTTCTCCTTCCAATTTCACCCTGCCATATTGGTTTCACTATTTTTTTTTTAAGATATGTTAGAAAGAGAGAAAAATGCAAAACACGCAATTGTTGTTTTGTTTTGTTTTTTTTGGAAAATAAGTCAATGTTTTTTTTTAATTTATACTTAAAAATATAAAAGAAAATGACATTCGAGTATATATATTAAAGTGTTCAATTTTATGTATTTTATAAGAAATATCCAATCCTGTCTTATATTTTTTTATACTAATATATATCTATTTGTCTAAAACAGATATAGCCTAAGTATTTTATAATTTGATTAAATATAAGAGAGGGTACAGTACAGTTATATATGTGTAAATTAAAATCTTAAATCTTCATTAACTCTAAGGGTGAACTAGTTAAATAGTGATTAATTAATATACCTATCTTTTTTATATATTTTAATGTTAATTAAAAGGTGTAAGGTAATTATTTCTAATAGTAGATGTTCTCTCAGTCTCAGAAGGATTTGGAAGTCATATTATTTCATATACATATATTTTACCTAAGGTTTTAAAGTTTAAGGGTCAGTTGACCGCATTTTCTCTTATATTGTGCTACTCGGCGATTTGTGTGGGGGTCTCGGCACATATCCATAGCTCCTGACATCTTCGATTCATAGGCTAACACTGCTTTGAGATTGCCATTGATGATAAAGTGGATCTTGACCCCTTTTCAAATATTACTACTGGACACAAGCACATATACTCCGTGTTTCCCAAAGTGACCCCCCAGTGGGCAGTGAATATTTCTAGAAGGGCAGTAGCGGGTTCAGAAGCAATTGGGTGTGTTCAGGTGGTCTAGTCTTTTCTCCAGATGCTCTGTTAACTCACTCTCAACCAGCTAATTTTTACGTTATTTTGCCGATGTTATGGTTATTTGTGCAAGAATATATAAAAAAGGGCAATAGTCAGAGTAATTGTAAATGTTTTGCAGATTTTTGATGTTTTTTTCTCAATTAACAAGTTAAAAGCAATGCAGGTTATTATTATATGGCTAATTTTAAGTTTTAATATTAGATAGAAGTGGTCATTCTGTGCAATATATTTTTTGTTTAAAAAATAAAGTAATTTAAGGCCAATATCAGCTGAGAGAATCTAAAAATTTATCGTATCTCAGATTTGTTTTTTTTTTGTTTTTTGTTTTGAATCTTTTGTAAAGATGGAAAAAGCTACTTCCATTGTATTAAAATTAGAAACTTGTGTAAAACGGAACTCACTGAGGAATTAAAAGAGTCTGAGTGGAAAGCAGCAGCTGCCGCAGCTGCAGCAGCACCAGCAGAAGAAGATGATGATGATCATTTTTTGTTAATATAGTCTAAAATTTTATTTACTTTATTTGGACCATTAATTCCTTTGACATTTAATGTCATTATTTCTAATCTACTATTCATTAGTTTTTGATTATAGTTGTTTTAATAACTAATTTCCTGGTTATCTTTAAAATCAATATCTATTTTTATTTGTTCTTTATTGTATTAAGTCATCAACTGATCTTTTTCCCCATTTATTGTTTTGTTTTGATATTGAATCAACAAGGTTTTTTTTTCCAGGTGTCTTGTTTGCATTCTTGACTTTCTAAAGACTAGTTATCTCTTTAACATGATTTTTTTTATTTTGGACTTTTTCAATTAGGTGAGTTTTTTCATTGTTGCCAATATGTTCAACTTGCTATTCATTTAAAACATATGAGATTGAGGATTTAGGACTATTATTAATACTTTCAATTGTCGCCTCAATATTTTGTGCTCTAAAGTCAATTTCGTCAATTTGAGTCTCATGTGTTTATGGAGATTTTTGGATTATTGTTCAGTCTTTCAATTATCTCCTCAATGTTTTGTGCTTCAAAATTAATTTCATCAATTTGTGTGTCATATGTTTGGCATCCAACCACACCAGCCCAGGTTTTACTATTATCCACACTACATAAATGATTCAGTCTATTAATTTTATTATACTTTTCACAGCTTCCAACCTCACAATTAACTGCTATGTGTCCCACTCTGTTACATCTGAAATAATCAAGATTTCTACCTTTTAATATGATGGAAATAATCATTTTATTCTTCAAAGTTTTATGAGGAATTTGTTCTTTTGATATTCCCTTTTTTAATTTAAGTATTCAAGCATTAGATGGAATTTTAAAAAAGAATATTGGGAAACATTTTTCTTTCGATTTTGTTAACTTCAGCATATCTATTTCTTTCAATGCAAAGGAATTATTCGTTAAAACTTAGTGGGTATGTAGTATTCTTTCACAAACTAGAGGATTTGACTTTTTAGTAACATAATAAACTTTAAATCCTTGTAATTCTTTTATTAGGCTTTCAACTAATTCTTTCAGTACTTTATTCAAATATTCAATAGATACAATATCTCTAGCGGGGAAGTTAGCAGTATGCTTTATTGTATCAATTAAATTATAATTATTAAGTATTTTTAGATACTGCTTAACATCGGACTTATCTAAGATATGTTTTTCATTATTATCATTTGATTGAATTATAACCATGAATATTATGCGTTTGGTGGCATACATAGGATTTTTTTTTTTCCAATAATCATTTGCCTTGGTAAACATTTATGAAGTAATCTTATGAGAATTTTGATTTTCCGGGAAATTATCATTTAGTTCTGTGAAATTTAAATAATAATCATTATTTTCTAATTCTTTAATTTTATCCATAGTAATTATGCTATTACTTGTATTCGCTTCAAATTTTTTCGTTAAATAATCTGAATTTTCTAGACACTAAGTGTTGTCAGCATCATTCTGTTTACTTGTAGTTTTTTCTTTTTTTTCATAAGACTGGGCGAGTTTCTGAATTTGAGTTATTCTTTATTTCAGATAAAATCTCACTGATTTTCGGCATCAACTTATTTGTTTTAATACTATCTGACGATTTCTCGGGGGAGGGGGGGTAGAGAAAATAATTTCTGGATTGCTTATCATTTTCCTTAAACTTTGTTTAGCGTTTTCCACCATTATAAAACTATTTTGTTTAATCAGATCCATTTCATGCAAATCTATTTTTTAATTAATATTTTGATCAAACCTTCAATCAGTGATAGAAACTAAGTATCCAAAACTTTATGGATGCTTTGTAATTACTTTTCTAAGAATTCTCGTTAAAAATTACTAGTTATATTTTATTTATGAGAGATTGCCTATATTTGTAAATACGGATATTTCACAAATATTTTTTTTTTGCTATTTACAGCTTAATAACTTTTTATAGTATGATTTTCCTTCCCATATTATTTGCTAATTAATTTTAAATATTAGCATTTAATTATTAATTAACAAATAATATGTATATATATCCTAAAAATAATATGTTAGTTATTTTGGGATATTTCTTCAAGCAATATTTTATAGAAAATATTTGAAATACAGCTATCCAATACATACACACACAAACATACATCATTACCTTTCACAGTGTAAATAGAAATCATCCATCTATTATAGAAAAAACTTGTACAGATGGCTTTTGTGATTGCCCAAATAATAAAATTATTATTAGGATCATCCTAAAAAAATATAATAAGGTTTTATAAATATATTGAAATGAATTTCATGGTAATGATATTAAGAAATAGACAAAATAGTAAAAGAAATGAAAAATAAAAGAATAAAGTAAAAATTATTAATTAAATGTTCATTTAAAGAAAGTGTAATATATGTATGGGAAAGTGAATGAATGTGCATATAAATGCAATATTACAAACATTTAACAGCGTTGGTGGCCGAGTGATTAGCACAGCTGCCTTACAAACAGTTGTAGCAGCCTATTTGATAGATAAATAATAATAATAATAATAATAATAATAATAATAATAATAATAATAATAATAATAATAATAATAATAATAATAATAATAATAATATTATAATATTAATAATAATAATATTTCAAAATACTTTACATTGGTTCAAACCTTCTAATAATAACACTGACTCAAAAAATAATTACAATGAATATAGTGCTTGTATATATGCCAGTAGAAAAGCAAAAGATAGAATCTATAATTTGTAATATAAATTCAATTCTTGCCATGAATGCAAGCCCCACTGTTCTGGTTGGGGACTGCAACTCATCTTTATGAAGAATTTATACAGAATTCACTACATAAAATAGCCATACCATTGATTAGTGGACAATGTTTTCTGCCAGAAGGGGCTATCTCCTTTCATAATGGTTGGTTTGCAACATTAATAGATCTTGTCTTTTACTCACCATCGCTGCATCACCTCATGGAAGTAAAATTGGTCCCGACCACTTTTCCTGATCATTTTGCCCAGCTAATCACAATCAATCTAGGAAAACTGCAAGCAGTTAATCACAACCTAACAAAAACAATAAGTGTACTTATCCCAACAAATGTGACAGAATTCCTCTTCTCAGAGACATATATTCTGTTGCAGAAGGTTAAAGGGATGAACCTCGATCCTATACAGCAATACCTGACTTTTATAAATATCTTGTCTTTCAATGTTGATCATGTAACAAGAAATCAACCACCACCATCAAGGCTTCTGCAATATGCTGATCAGCTACATCAGAGACTAATGATGATGACTCCAACACACAACACCCAAATACACATAAGAAAGCTGACTGATGCTTGATAAAGAAAAGTAAGCTTTGCATGGCACAACAGCACACATGGACCCGCAAGTTTATCAAGTGGACTTTGGGTTATGTACCAGACATAAAAGTACCAATGGCCATACAGACTGAGGATGGTACGTTCACTAGCCATAACATAATTATGCCATTGTTCAAATATTTTCAGGATAAGTTAAGTGCACAGCCTCGCCTTTTTTTTCAGCCAAAAAATGTTTGGAGAGGTTGAGGGTGAATTACCAGTTAGTGAAAATGATATAATAGAGAAAATGAGAACTATCAGCAATGCTTGTCACCCAGGTGGCCATGGGATACCACTGTTCATTTTCAAGCATTTAAGTTTTTTTACAGCTAAATATCTCAAGGATTTAGCAAACCATCTTGCTCAAGAAATTAAACCAACCACAGGGATGTATCCCATGGCAATAGTGCCATATAGTAAGAAAAAGAAAGGCATACCAATGCCAAATGAGCTTAGACCAATATCTATGGGCCCACTCTCTATTAAAATATTGGAAAAAATTATAAAAGATAAGATTGAGCCCTATATTTTACCAACCATCAGTGAATCACAATTTGCAAAGAAGATATCATCAACGGGGCAAGCAGCATTGTTATTCAAGACCATGATGATAGCCACCAAGGTGAGAAAGAAATACAGCACAATAGTGGTGCAAATAGATATTGCTTCAGCTTTCGATTCAGTGAGAATCCCTGTGTTACTGGATATGCTCAAGCAGGCTAAAATACCCAAAGGTCTGCTATATTTGACTGCAAACTGGATACTGAGCAGAGAACTGTATGTTACTATGAATGGCCGAAATTCACCCTCATTCATTCCAACACAATCACTATCACAAGGGTCTCCTCTGAGTGCATTAATGTTTATTTATTATATCAATCCTCTTATTGAAAAAATCAATAGCACATTCATTGGAGTTCAAATACCTGGTACAACACAGAAGATTGCATGTCTCACATACATGGACGATATCACAGTCTTCTTGACATCAAAGAAGCAAATACCACAGCTTCAGGCAGTGCTTGAACAATTCTCAAAGCAATATGGATTGAGCATAAACCCAGAAAAGTCTGCAGCCTGGACGCTACTCACTGGAAAGCCATGTGGACCAATGTATCGAGCAAAACCAGCTCCATTCTTAGGCTTTCCTTTTTTTCTAGGAGCCACTGGAATGAGATGTCATATCCAAGCCAAGCTCAAAGAGGAAGTCAAAAGCATAGCTGAATCACTCTCAAAGGCATATTTGTCCATATATGCAAAGGTGCAACTGATTAACAAACTTATAATAACCAAGATAACATATTACATGCCTGTAGTTGAATTTTCAAAAAAATTTATGGCATGCATTAATTCCATATGTTGCAAGCTCATCTGGGGGGAAAAGACAGTGGCAATTTCAATGGCAAAACTGAATCACCCTCTTATAGCAAATGGACTGGGATTGCATAGCTTACAAACATTTCAAACATTCAAAACAAGGAATGCTATAATTGCTATACTCACTCAATTTCCTAAATTAAGACATCTAGAGCAGATAACACCTACAGATAGATCTCCTCCAAAAGATTGTTTTTTGGCAATCACCATCTACTAATGCAGGAGAGAAAGAACAATTCCAGATCAAATGGACCAAAAATATAAATATTGGGAAATATATAAGTTTATACATCAAAATAATTATAATGAGGAGATCCCATCAATACTAGAAATAGGAAACAAATATCTGATCAAGCAATACAAAAAATGGCAACTAGAACCTAAGTTCCTAGATTTTATAATCAAGATGAATTTGAATGCTTTACCTACTAAGTATTTTTTGCATCACAGAAGAATGTACAGGTCAGTTGATCCATTCTGTGGCCTTTGCCATATGGCTGAGGAGACTTTTCAGCATATAATTTTCAACTGCAAGGCCTTGGAGCAGACTAGATGCATTTTGCAGGGCAAATACAGGAAAAAAAATACTACAATGATGCAAATTATATCAAATTACAAAGGTAGGTCTATACCAGCCATAAGGGCCTCAACATTTGTTTTATATGCACTTTGGTGCACTAGGTGTGTATTCATATTGGGTAATAACCCCAGAAGGCATCCAGCCACATTTGAAAATAAGTTGAATAAAATTCAAGTTAGAGACAAGCAGATCACCAGCCCAGATATTTATGCAGCTACTTGGTCCCTGCTCAGGCAAATAGCAAAACTATAAAAAACAAAAATTAAAGAAAGCATGGTCCTGATTATGCTCCTATTGGACAATAATATAATTAATTAACATTGATAAAGTGGATAGAATCATGTAAAATTACCTGTACAGATATGTACTTTTAAAAAAAATGAATATTGTAGACTTGAAATTGAACTGACAATAATAAGATTCAACATGTATCTTGCTATGGCATTATAATATTATGTAACTATTGGATCAATAAAGTTTACTATTGTTGAAATAATAATAATAATAATAATAATAATAATAATAATAATAATAATAATAATAATAATAATAATAATAATAATAATAATAATAATAATAATAATAATAATAATAATAATAATAATAATAATAATAATAATAATAATAATAATAATAATAATAATAATAATAATAATAATAATAATAATAATAATAATAATAATAATAATAATAATAATAATAATAATAATAATAATAATAATAATAATAATAATAATAATAATAATAATAATAATAATAATAATAATAATAATAATAATAATAATAATAATAATAATAATAATAATAATAATAATAATAATAAATGTACTGGCAAAGAAAGCGTGATGATAGAACAGTCACTTTAAATTACTCTATAGGATGTCTGAATGAATGACGTCGATGAAATTGTCTAGAATTTACTAAATTTATTATTAACACTCGCAAAGCGTTTGCACAATTAGCTTGAAAGGCTGATATTCGAATGTAAATACAATTGTATACAGACGCTATATAAAATGCTTATTTATAAATAATAATTATAAATAATAATAATAATAATAATAATAATTTTATTTTTATTTATTTATTCATTATGAAGCAAACAATAAATGTATAATACAGTGAGATAAATTCCATACAAGAAAAATCTTGTGTGAGGAATTTAAATATAACAACTAAAAACACTAATAAAATACAAAAAAAAGTATAAATATAACATAAAATATTAACATCACACAGATATTGCATTTGGCAATTCAATCACAGTAGTAAATAATTACAACATAACATACAATATAAACAAAATAAAATAAAATAAAACTAATGCTTAGCATAATATAACCAGTGCCATAAATGCTTTTTAAAAATCAAATAAGATAGTGTTCATTAAATTCACAGAACAATCTCTTATAAATACATATTAAATCATTTAGGACCATTATAACTAAATTGCTTCCTACTAGATGTTTTAAAAAAATGAGGTAAAGCTAGCTGATATTTAGTAGATAAACGAGTATTTACTAAAAACACTAATAAAATACAAAGAAAAAAAATGATAAATATAACATAAAATATTAAAATTATACAGATATTACATTTGGAAATTCAATAACAGTAGTAAATATTTACAACATAACATACAGTATAAACAAAAATAAAATAAACAAAATAAAACTAATGCTTAGCATAATATAACCAGTGCCATGAATGCTTTTTAAAAATCAAATAACTAGTGCTCATTAAATTCACAGAACAATCTCTTATAAACATATTAAATAATTTATGACCATTATAACTAAATTGTTTTCTACTAGATGTTTTAAGAAAATTAGGTAAAGCTAGCTGATATTTAGTAGATAAACGAGTATTTACAACAGAAGATTTAGTATCCAAATGAAGTTTCCTACAATAATTATCAAAAATCACTCTATATTTATACAAATGGAAAACATCTAGTATATTAAAAGTGGCATAAATATCTTTAACAGATGTGGCACGTGATCTACCAAAAATGATACGCATTGTATAATTCTGTAAAACAGACAATGTAGTCATTGCAAAAGTAGAACAGTTCCCCCAAACTGATATATTATAACATAATAAGCTTTGATAAGAAGAAATATATAAAGTAATCAAAGCTGACTGAGGAAAAAATTTAGATAAGTAGAAAAACATATAATTTAATTTACGTGAACGAGAACAAAGAAAGTCAATATGGTTTGACCAAGATAGTCTGGAGTCAATAAAAACACCTAGATAGCAAATATTATCAACAAATAAAATAGCACAAGTACAAGTGCTATTACAATGCCAAAAATACTTATTACAAATAGTAATGTTAAGCGAATGAATATTTGACTTATAAGAAAAATTAATAGCTTTTGTTTTACTCAGATTAATTGATAAATTATTAAATGCTAACCATTTACTAATTAGGATTAAATCATCATTAATTATTTTTTCAACAAAATTATATGAAACTGTAGCATAAGGTAAAGCAATATCATCTGCAAAACCATAAATCTTAGCTTCTAAAGGTAAAGAAAATAAATCATTTATATAAATTATAAATAAAAGGGGACTCAAAACTGAACCTTGTGGTACACCATGGTTAACTGTTATAAAAGAGCTTACAACACCAGAAATATTTGTTGCTTGTTTTCTATCCTTTAAGTAACTGCAAACCATGAAATAAATCCACCAAGAAAACCATATGAATATAAACGCTTAAGTAAAATTTTGTGAGATACAGAGTCAAATGCCTTAGACAAGTCTAAATAAATAGCAACAGTTTTAAAATCCTTATCTAGTGAAGTTGTCAAATTGTTTACATAACTATAGAAAGTGTCCAAGGTACTTCTACCAGAAACAAATCCATATTGATGTTCAGATAAAATATTATTTTTAGATCAAAATGACATCATTTTCTCTTTAACCACCATCTCTAACAATTTGGATATTACAGATATAATAGATATTGGTCTATAATTGTCAAGCTGTACAGGATCACCCTTTTTAAAAACAGGTGTAATAAAACCAACTTTCAAACAAGTATCATTTTGGATTTTATAGCTGAACTTGATGTGTTATTGTCTGATTTACATACTACTTCAGTAATTCTGATGGGAGATTTGAATATAGATTTATGTAATAATCTACATGGGCCTACCGTACGATATTTAAATTTGCTTTATAGTTATGGTTTTAATCAAGCTATTTTTTCACCTACTTGTATTACTAAATCTTGTCAATCAATTTTGGATCATATATTTGTCAGATTAAAACAGAATCAAAGTTATGAATCGTCTGTACTAAATATTTTTATTTCGGATCATTTTGCAACTGTGTTGAGGTTATTAAATTGTAGACCACATGTAAATACTCATTTATATATTAATAAGTTATCACATAATAAACTAAAAATGTTATTATCTGATCAGAATTGGGATTATGTTTTTGCTCTGCATGATGTTGATTCAGCATTTTTAAAATTTCAAGATATTTGTAAATCTTTAATTGCAAAATCTATGGTTAGTTTTAAATTGACTAGCAAAAACCGCAAACGCTCAGCCTGGATAACGAATGATTTGATTGGAAAAATTAATCAAAGAAATCATTTAAAATGTTTAGGTGGAGATTTGTTGACTTTGAAGAAATTAAATACTAAGATTAAATCTGATATTCGGAAATTAAAATTTCAATATTATCAAAAATATTTTAATGATAAAAATATTTCTTTGAAATGGAAATTGATAAATTCTCTTGTAAAGAAACCTTTGTCAAATCAACTTAAATTTATAAAACACAATGATAATTTGATTGAAGTAGAAAATAATGAAAAATGTGTTGCTGACTTGTTTAATAATTTTTTTTCAGATCTGTCAATAGATAGAACACCAGTACAAGAATTATCTTTTGCTGATTCTTATCTAAATTCTTTTTTGTGTACAGATGTTACTGATTTGGATTTGTCTGGTAAAATTGATCTCTTAAAGAATGTTCATTCAGCTGGTCTAGATAAGTTAACACCAAAGATTCTTAAGGAAAATAAGTCAGCTTTCATATAATAATAACTTTAAAATAGAAGGCTAACATAAATGTTACTAAATCCACCACTTTCTTTATTTTGTTGTAATATTTTATTTTGCACTTATGAGACTAACAAAGTGCTTTGTTTTGTTTGTTGTTTTTTCTTTTTATCTCTTTTATAAATGTAGTTTTTAATTCATTCTAATAATAGATTTTTATAGACAATTTAATTAATAAAGTAAGAAAATAAAAATTTCTAAACGATTTTATTTATAAAAATTTTTGTTATATAGTTGTTTTAATTAGGAAATAAAGTTAATCCCTATTTGCAAAACAAAATTCTATAAAATTAGTTAACTTTTGGAAAGATAGGCAACTAATGTATAAAAACTTAATAATAGAGAGTTGGCCGGTCCTATTGAAGACATTTTCTTAAAGTTATTATATAAAGTTAAAGAAAGTGATCTAAGAACATGCCTGCCTAGTCTTGCTGAGCAAACATGGAGTCAATTAAATATTTAGCAATGGCCATGTATATTATTTATTCATGACACTTAAACTTTACACGCGTGGGATTTATATGCCAAATGAGATCACCCCTGATAAGTAACATAACATAAATTTTACTTTTAATCCTGTACTCATCATCCAATTTAATAACTAATTAGTCTTTAATGTATCAGACATGATTGTAAACATGAACTCTATATTACAATGTATATTTTACTTTTTGTGCAAATAAAGATTATTTTGGAAAAAAAAATAATAACAAGTGAAAAGATAGCTGGAGAGATTAAAAAAGAAAAAGGTTTTTCATTTTCTTGTAAATTATAGATTATTTTATGCTCTTATGTTTATCTTCTCTCATCTTGTGGCTGTTATTGTACGTCTAGATATTGTATCATTTGCATACAAGAATTTTAGAAGTTATTTCAAACTCAAGAGAGTGTTAGAAACTTAAATAACTATGCTTATAAAACAACACATGTCTGAAATAATTACAAGGATTCTCTTCTAATCTATATGTCCTATTTAAAAATGTTCTTGATAAGTGTCTGCATCTCGAAATTCATGCCAGTTATCCATCACATTTAAATTTAAGGTAAAGAGTAGTCTTTGTAGAAAGACTAATTAGTAACAATTGCCACCACTGATATCTCCAGAAAGAAATGTACTCCAGGATTCCTTATAATTTCTGAACTGCAGAATTCATACAATAAAAATTAAATAATTGATTTTATATCAGAATCTAGGAAAAACATACCAGTGGGCATTGCTAACTATGATTTAAAATTCAAGAGTTTCCAAAGTTGTCGATATCCACCCCTTGGGGTCGATTTGAACTTTTTAGGGGTCGTTACTTTCAATAAAGAAATTTGGGGGTCGACAACAACTATTTTTGTTACTTCAAAATATGTGATTCAATAGGCACCTAATTAAGAAGTAAAATAATTTAAAAAAACACTTTTTGATAAAACATTGCGAATGAAAAGATAAAATATGTTATTAAAAAAGTCATACGTAAGAATGCATTAAAATACTTGTAGCACAAACATGTCTGTGCATTATCTTATTGAACGTATCAAAGAAAGTGGGAGATGAAAAACAATTGCATGTCTGCACTTACTTGGGTGGGAAGAGACGATATTCGATATTAGCAGAATCTATCAATCTTGTACGGTCATGCACACTATAAGTTGATTCGCTAGGTGTAACGTACTTATTTGTGATTTAAACTTTCAATATAATTATTTATTGAGGAACAATACTACGAAAAGAAAGTCAGAGAATACAGTTTAAATCTTCTGTTTCAAGTAAGTACATAGTTTAATATTTTCTTTTATTACAGGGGCTGTTGAAATTGTTTATTGATAAAAGTTTTATTTCTTACGATAATAATATGACTGACCCAAAAATAAATGCAAATAGTGCAGCTTGGACTATTTGAAGCTAGGATTTGTCCCATCATTATCAAGCAAACATTTATCAATATGCTTTAAATGCGAAAAAGTCCTTAGAAACAATGCTATGAAACCATCAAAACTAACAGATTACTTAAAGAGAATTCACTCTATCAAAAAAGAAAAAGATTTTTCATAATTTCAGTCACTTAAAGATAAACTTCTGAAGAGAACTACAATAGATAATATGTTCGTTTCATCATCGAAACAAAATGGGGATAGATTAAAGGCATCATATAACATATCCCTACTCATCGTGAAGTCTGGCCAGCCATACACCATAGGGGAAAACCTGATTCTACCAGCTGTTGCTGAGGTATTGAACACTGTTCTCCACAAAACTACACAAGATGTTATAAAAATGATTTCTTTGAACAATAATACAGTTCAAAGACATATTAACGAAATGAGAAATGAGTAGTGACATGGAAAACTGTGTAACCCCTCTAATTGGATGAGTCAACATTATCCGGTAATGAATCTTTGTTGTCGGCCTATGTTCACTTTACTCAAGATCAGGAAGTGCTACAACTTTAGAAATTGACACCAGATGTGAATCGATTTTTAATTTAAGGAACTATTTTTCAGGTAAAAAGTGATTCCATTGACAAATATAACATGTTGTGACAGATAGAGCACCAGTTATGGTTGGTCATTATTGCAGTCTCATAAGTTACCTGAAATACCTGAAGTGCTTTCAGATCACTGCACAATCCATAAGCAACATTTAATAGCCAAGAACCTTAGTAACAAATTGTATCAATTGCTTCAGTTTGTTATAACAGCTATGAAAAAAATTGAATTAATGCTTTAAACACTAGACTGTTCTTTCTTATGCCTGGAAAGTGCTGAAGGTTTCTAAGATGAAGATTTCTATGATTGGTTCTCCATACGAAGTCCTCTGGCTTTCAAAACTTTTATGTATGGTAAGATTTTTTGCACTTTTTCAATCTGTTTTAGAATTTTTGCAAGACCAGGATTCCAGTTTGAAAGAACATTTATTTATGAGTAAAATATATATTGCTTATTTAACCTACTTATTTGAGAAATTTAATGATATTAATTTACAACTGCAATGAGACAATTTGAATCTCATCAAAGCAAAATCGATCATATCAGTTTTTGTTGCCAAATTAATATTTTTTTAAGCAAAATATTGCAAGATCTGAGCTTTCCCAGTTTCCCAACTTCTTTAAGATCGGTAAAATCCAAGAAGAAAACATCTTGATATACATCAACGCGCGCAGAGGTTCTTCACTCAGATTTCAAAAATAGATTAGAAATATTCTATCATTGGAAATGCTGGACTGGATAATAAACCCATACATTACTAGTGCAGAACTAAATATAATTTTCCAAAATGAGCTGATAACCTAAAAGCATGATTGAGAATCTTAAGGTACAATTCAAACTGGGTTGTCAAAAGTTTTGGCTGCAACAAGATATTTCACTTCTGTACCCGATTCTATGGACTGTTGTACAAAAGTATTTGTTGGCATTTCCATCGTTGTATCTGGTAGAAAGAGGATTCAGTGTAGTTTTAAACCTGCTTCAGAACAGACATCGTTAGCATAATCGCTGAATGTAGAGATTTGAGAATGCAACTCACTAATTTAAAACCGGACATAGATAAATTGTTGACAGATCACCAGGTGCACCCATCTCATTAAATTCAATTTTCCAAGCTAATTTATTTAGTTTTTTATTTTTATAATTCTGATTAAAATATTTCGTAGTAATTTTGTTGGTGTTTAAATTCTGTCTCAATATGCTGATTTTTTTTCGCTTCATTTTTATATTTAATAAAGTGATTTCAATATTTGTACTTATTTTGAATTTACATATTTATTTCATAAATGTCAAAAATTATTAAAAAACTCTACTCGTATTTTATTTTTTTTGCTTTAGTTTTCGTTAGTGCAAGTTTCGATAACGCAAGATAATGGCCTATTCCGTATTTCTTTTATCTTTTTCAATCACTAATTACAAGTGATTAAAATGAAAAGTTTGATATTTGAGTAGGTAAAGTAAATGACTAGGACGTCGACGATTTTAAAAGTTTTTGGTAAAGAAATATCCGGCTAAAAAAATTTGGAAACTTGTGATTTAAATACATACAAAAACAAGACTTTAATTTAAGTGGATTTTGTTTTAAAGATATTTTGTATATAAGTTTAAAAAAATAACTATTTTTTCTAACTTAAACAATGGAATAAGCAAAATAATTTATATTTAATTTTGTATTTGTAATTACGTATTATATTTTATGTAAAATTATTATATTTATAAATTATATGCTTGACTATTACTGTTTGTTGTATTATTTTAAAAGTATTAGAAATAAGTGATATAAGATTATTTTAAGGGATGGGTGTTTTTTACTTTAATATTGAAACTTTCGAACAACTACTATAGATTTATTTATATTATAAATTTATATGAAAATCCAAAACTAAAAGGTAATGTTAGTTTATTAGAATTTATTAAACTAAATACTAAGTGTGATAAAACTAAAAGGTGACATGTAGTAATCTTAAGACATTTGGGTCATTATATAGTCAAGCTTATAAGCCAAACTAAATAATTAAAAGTTGTAATATAATAAAAGTTATAAAAAATAAATTATGATAATAAACTATTAAAGCAACTTTAATCAATAAAGTTTTAAATAATAATAATAAAAGTTTCCACAGAACTGTATAACGTTTGCGAGTGTTTTTACTCAATACTATTACAACCATCCATCAGACCAGATATTAAACCAACCTCTCACATCATAGAAACGGTGCTGATTTAGTATACACTCACAGCCATATCCAAATATAAGAACCACCTAAAACCCAAACTGACACATCCAACCAATAAATGACATCGATCAATCTATATGTTGTTGCGATCTGACCATTCGTTACAAAATCGCCATTTTCATCAAATCTCCTCCCCCAACCCAATTTTCATAGTTATAAGAAATGAAATCATGTGATTAAAATATTAAAACACAAAATCGCCATTTTCATGAAAAAAACACTCAAAAAAACAATTTTCATAGTTACGATAGAATGACAGCCTGTTAAGCTAAATTGCGCAGACGCTGTGAGAATGTTGTTAATAAATGAATACCAGACGTTATAAAATAAATGCTTATTCGTATATAATTTTCATAGTTATAAGAAATGAAATCACGTGATCAAAATATTAAAACACAAAATTCACCATTTTCATCGCAATCCGACAATTCGTTACAAAATCGCCATTTTCATAAAAAAAAAAAAAAACCAAAAATGCAATTTAAGTTTGCTAGTTTATCAAGCATTTTTGGTAACAAAAAAGCAATTTCCATACTTATAAAAAATGTAATCATGTGATTAAAAAAGTAAAATGCAGTTTCCAAATATTTGAAATTAAATTTAAGCAATAATTATATTTTCATCCAGTTATACATATGAAACCACATGACAAAAAGGCATGCAAATATCTTAAATTCATGTTATGTAAATCTACACAAATCTTTTTAAAAATCAAATTTAAGTTTACTAGTTTATTAAACCATTTACTCATGATAATCAAAAGGATGACCTAAAACTGATAGATTTAAAATAAGAATTATACTGTATGCCAAAAGATTATAACTTATAAAATAGAATGTTAAGAAATAATGACGTTGCAAAGACCGATTGCTAGTTTAAGTTTGCTAGTTTATCAAGCATTTTTGGTAATAAAAAAAAACAATTTTCATAGCTATAAAAATGTAATCATGTGATTAAAAAAGTAAAATGCAATTTTGCAAATATTTAAAATTAATTTTAAGCAATAATTATATTTTTATACAGTTATAAATATGGAATCGTGTGGGGAAAAAAGGTCATCTTATATTCACATTATTTAAATTTACAAGTTTTATAAAAATTACATATTTGTTTAAATGGCATAACTGATAATTCACAATTAAAAATAAAAAACAAAATTTTTTAAGAACTTTTATTTTTGATTTTTTTAAGCTGACAAGCAATAGAGTAACTACTATTAAAATATTATTTATGGGCCCATGACATTCATAAGGTGAACTACATCAATATAAATATGCTACATAACAGCATAAATATGAAATTTTTAATTATATAAAAACATATTAGTATTTTTGTAGCCTGTTCTGAATAGAAAATGCTTGATTTTAAAAAAACTTATACTATGAATTATAAATTTTTTACAATTTTTTAAATATATTTATCATTTTGCAAGAGTAAAATTTCAACACTTTATACTATATTATAATAATAATAATAATAATAACAAAATTATTTTGTTTTTCTAGGAAATGCTTCTCTCTACAATTCTGAAAACCAAATAGATTTGTTGGTAAGTAGCCAATAACTAGTTAAAATATATAATTGTGATGTTTATATTCGCCCATACTTAATGAGTGACTTTGCAAAGGCTAGGAGGATGGATTTTAATTAAACAGTTTATTTTTTATGATAAATATTATTGTAATTGAATGAGAACAAAAATTTAGCACTTTAAGATTGTGAGGGGTGAGATTTTTATTAAGGGCCTAATTTTTGTATCTGCATCATTGCTGACAAGGTTTGGATACTTTTTCAGGTAGCTTTCAGATTCTGTAAATATATGGTGAAAGAGATCTTAGAGAATAAGATCTGTGATTCATGAACTGACAAACACTTTACAATGTTCTGTCAATAACAGTGATTTACATAAGTCTAAATCAAATAATTAAATATATGTATTCCTCAATAATAATAGATAGTTTTGATGCTATATATCACATTGAATATTAATTAAACATCTGTGTAAATCCTGGAATTAACACTTTGTAAAATACTAATGTATTCTAAACTTAGATTCTGGAAGATATTTTTTTGGGGGGAAATTTTTATTTTGTATCTTTTAAATTTCTAATCTCCAAATATGTGTATAAGATCTCATAAACTATGTGAATCAATCATCTAACTGATTCTTCCAGTAAAATAAGATTTTTAGCATAAATATTTAGCTACAGTATTAAATGGAAGTATACTGCTTAAAAAACCAGGATAGAAAAATATTTTTTTACTGATTATTTAATTTTTATATTAAAGTTTCTTTAGCATTATGTTTAAATTGAATTTCAATCATGTTATGAGACAATATAATTCATTAGTAACGCAGAAAAGCTGCTAATAAAAATAGAGAAAAACAGCAAAAAATGGCAAGACTTCATTTATTCCACAATTTAATGCCATGAAAACCGATTTGATAAGACATATTTGAGAATTGACAAATACAAAATTATCAAAAGACACTTGCTGTTGTTATTATTATTATTATTATTATTATTATTATTATTATTATTATTATTATTATTATTATTATTATTATTATTATTATTATTATTATTATTATTATTATTATTATTATTATTATTATTATTATTATTATTATTATTATTATTATTATTATTATTATTATTATTATTATTATTATTATTATTATTATTATTAGTAGTAGTAGTAGTAGTAGTAGTAGTAGTAGTAGTAGTAGTAGTAGTAGTAGTAGTAGTAGTAGTAGTAGTAGTAGTAGTAGTAGTAGTAGTAGTAGTAATAGTAGTAGTAGTAGTAGTAGTAGTAGTAGTAGTAGTAGTAGTAGGAGGAGGAGGAGGAGGAGGAGGAGGAGGAGGCACCAGCAAGCAACTTTGATTTCTAATTGTCATATAAATAAAATTTTACCATATGGTTGCTCAAAGGCAAATTCATTAATGTAATGGGACAATTTATCTACATCATAGCATAGATGCTTTTCTCTTTTTCACACAATCTTTTCAAACGTTATATTTTTTTTCTAATAAATTAGGCTGTCTCATAATATAACCAAAAAAGACAGTCTTAATTTAAGTCATAGAAATATGTGGAAGTATTAATGACACTATCTTAACATTTTTCAAAACATCAAAAAATATAAAGAAAATTTTATTTAGGTTGTTGTAAAATTTTTGACATAAAGAGAAATATAACAAATATAAAACAGCTATTGTTTATTAAGAGAATAAATTTTAGAATCTTACTTGTGTGTTTATTGTAAAAATAGACACTGAAATCTTATCCATAAGACGCCAAGCAATCAAAATACTAAGATCAATTAAAGTTACTGCACCCACCACTAGAAACAGGTGCCAGTCCTTGATAATCTAAAATAGGTAAAATTTAATTACTAGATAGCTTTCAGAATATATTCCTATAAGTTTGTTTATTAAGTAAAAGAATTCTGAAAAATAACTTTATAACAAATTACAGAATTATTATGGAGAGGGATATTAAAACTAAACCCAATAATAAAGAGTAATTTTTTAATAAAAATATGGAGTTTTTTTTAATCATTGGTAAGAAATGATATTTTTAAGAAATAATTTCATTTCAATAATAAATTTTACAACTAATAAAATTTTATCTTTTTACTTCTACTTTTCGAACTTTCCTTGGAAGCAGTAATGTTATGGTTATTTGCTTAGAATAATCGCAGAATGAACATTAAATAATCTCAATCTCTCTAATCTGTGTTTTATTTTATTTACATGACTCAATTAAAAATCGATCCTGGAATTTTTATTACTGAATCCACCACTCTACTATTGCATAAAACATACAGAAAGTTAGTCAACTTTGAACTTTTTTCTTTACATCCAATTTAAAATTTAAAAAAAAAAAAAAGATTAATTTGTTTTTAATTCATAGTTCAATTAAACCAATTGAGACTTTTTTTCCACTTACCTGTAATAGCAATTAACAAATGTATGACACAAATATGTGATATCAATTTAGTATGCACTCTATGTACTTACTATGTGTGACCACCAAAGTTTACTCTGAAAATACTAATCGATAAAGGAATCATTTTGTAAAAATTACCAATGTTTTACACAAAAATTAATGGTAATATATGATTTTGCTTTTCTTCCCCTCCCCCAAAGTAATAATAATAATAAATAATAGTAATAATAATAATATAAACGTTTGTATACTTTTATCAAAATAATACTAAAATACGATGGTAAAAAAAGTAGCAACAATTTTAATGAAGAAATAATAAAATACAAAGTTGTGTGTTCCTTTTCATATTCTTCTCACTTTTTTTAAGGATTCAAGTGAACACTGAAATAAAAATAAGCTTAATGAACTATTAAACGAATATCAACAAAGTAATCAAAGCTTTTTTAAATAAAATAAAAAAAAAAATTCAGTGAAAGGTAATGTAATTAAAATTCTAGAGAAAAGCTAGAGAGAGAGATCTGGATTTTTGATAACATTATTCCATAACATTTTTAGCATAAGTGATCCAAATAAGAATGTAGCAGTTCTAGTGATGTGGCTGTCATCTTCTTCAGAATTTTGTATTTGCCTCCAAGCCAATAACATTTAATCAATCACCTACATGTCAAATATTGTCACTAAGTCAGTGTAATGCAGTTGATGGTCAGAATTCCCTAATGTTAAAATCAGGATAGGCCAGATATTCATTGAGAGAATGACTGAGCTAACTGCACTTTTTCTCTCAATAATAAAAATGGCACTTTCAGGAATAGTAACAATTGGAAACTTTTATTAATCTGAACATTTAAGATCTGTTTATCCAGGGCTTCTGGTTTTCTCTAGTTCATAGCATGGATGGCTGCTATAGGTTTCTGAGCTTGAATTGAATAAAATATTCTCTGTGGAAAATCTTATCTGATTGAATTATCCAGTCACCTTTAATCACAAAATTATTTTATAAAAATCAAACAATGTCCAATCTTTTTTTTTTATTAAGAAAACTTTATTATGCGATATAAACTTACATTTTGCTATTTCATGCTATTACAGTATAATATAAATTGTTTATTTTGTTACACTATGGTTTCAGATGTAAATCATTTGGTTTTAAGTATTTACTTCTATGTATGTAGTTGCTTCTCCAGCAATTCAATTCTGTAGATTTACCGATCTTCTTCTTCATTTGAAGTTTCTCCTAGTGGCATTTACTAAATAATCTGGAGCTATTAGATTATCTCTTTGTTTGAAATAGTAAACATCAAACTTGACATTGATAGAAGTGCCTTATTGACACATTTTATAAAACTAAGAAAAAATGTTCCATTTATTTATTAGTACTTTGAGTATTGCTTTGGTGGCTCCACATGGTGTATGGATAAATCATTTAGTGCATATTATATTGTACCGGTTGAAAATGTATGTCCATCCAACAAGATTTAGAATCTAGGCAAAAGTACCCTGAATCCAATCATGCTCGAGATACACAGGTCAGAAGCAATCATGAATTCTAACCTATTTTCCCATTCCCCAAATCTATAACATTATGAACAACACCTACAGTGATACCACATAAATTCATTACATCCCGACCCGGTGCTAAAACGTTTTACATGAGACTCAACTGGTGATGATGATGAGAGATTGAGTGAACCCAAGATATTAAATTACGAGTATACATAAATCTAAATATTAATAATGAAATTCGAACAACTGGATTAAGTTTAAAATATAAATATTTATTTTAACATAATTGATGATGAGTTTAGAAATATATAATTGACTCTACACATATAAAACTGTTTTGATTATACACATTAAAGAATATTATTAAGATTATATTGATATTGACAAATATTAAGTTAGTGCGGCGGTTACAAGAGACGGATTTGTCGGAGTGGTTTGGTGGCCGTTTTATACATAAACATACATTTATAAAGATACAATCGAGTTTCGCTAATTAAAAGATTTTAATACATAAGTTTATTGTTTTTATTTAGATATTTCATTTATAATTACAATGCGGATACATTTTGATTGGCAGTATAAAACATTTCTTTTATATTTTCAGCAGAGGGAGGGCAGCTTTGCGATAAGTTGGGTTTAAACACCAACAAATAGAAAGAGAAAAACAGAACATTTTATTATCACATATTATTATGATTTTACTTTGCTAAACAGGCTGAAACTAACTGTAAGAAATGGTGGTGCTAGCATAATATCATCGAGAGGAAATGGCACGTTTGGCCAGGATAAGGTCATTCTCCAATTTTATATAACGATGGTACATTCCAGCTTTCTGCTGAGACGGTACAGGAAGAAGAGGGTTAGTAGGAAGATACAATAGGCTGGACCATGGCAAACTATACATTGCTTCATCTATTCTAACCTGGATGATCTAGAAGTAAACGTAGACTTCTTTATGACGAGGATACGAACGACGACGCTTTGAATCCCTGGAGTGAGGTACAGGCGATTCAAAGCAGTATATAATTAACAGGGATGCCCAATATTTAACTTGATGCGAGCCAGTTGAGAATTTAAAATAATTTGGGGAGCCACAATTAAATATTGCATTTTTCATACTACATTTATAAACATAATTCAAACTAAAAAAAACTGGTGTAATATGTTAAAAACAAAAAAAAAAATTTAAATACATTTTATTTATACAGTATTTATTTATTAAAAATTTGGTAACATGCATATGAATTACAATTACAGGAAAAGTATATTTTAATTATTTTATCTAATGTGAAACCTGACACTGCATATCGTTATCGTTTGTATTGTAAAAATATTTTTTAGTGTGTGCATGTGGCGTCAAGGAACATAAAATATTTTATCAATTTTTCTTGAGTGCAATGCGAGCCACATTAAACGGTTGTGCGAGCCACATGTGAGCTACGGGTTGGGCATCCCTGAATTATAATATATACTTAAAGGAGAGAATAACTAGCGAAATGATCGTGATTCCCTGGAGTGAGGTACAGGCGAATCAGATCAAAGCCATATGCGCCTTATAAATAATTAGATATATGCTAGCAATGCTATCATAATAATATAAAATTAATAAATTTAACTATTAAAGAAAAGCCTTAAATGGTTTAACAAATACGTAACAACATGCGAGTATAATGACCTACGTAATATAAAGTCATTGATTATAAAGTAACTAGTATTAATAAAGCTTGCATTGCTCCCCACTTTCTGAATCAATATTTTAATATAGTAATTAAAAAACTCAAGGATTCAAATTACAAAATAAAGTTAAGTCGCCAGTCTTTGTGGCGATAATGATCAATAAGAAATTTATAACACTCACGGACATCAATAACCACCCCGGATTGCAAAATATTTATACGTTTCGTATAAATTCACGACAAAACATTTAGATAAAAATATTTATTTAAAATATAACCCAAACTTACGAAGTATTTAAAATAATTAATAAGAACTCATTTTAATTCCCTACCCCTTCCCTGTTTAATAGAAGTTCGTAAGGTTAAGTTTTTTTAGTGGCATTTATAAATAAAGGAAGAAAATGTAAAAATATTCATAAACTTAAATCATAACCGCACTAACTAGTAAAAATAATAATAAGCATGAGTTGGATGAAATAATAATTAGGCAGCTAAGAATTGATATAAACGGTTAACAAAGCTTTAAGAAAACATTAAATATAACGAAATTATTAGCTTACAAATTAATTTACATAGTTAAAGGTAGATAAGGCAGTTATATATTCTTTTAGCTGTTTTCCTCATGATTCTTTGGAAGCACCGGCGAATATGCTATAGCAGGCGGCATTCTTTGGGGCTACATTGCGGCAAGGCTCAGCTGAAGACGGCGGATGGCAATTTGGTTCTCCCAAATTTCAAATGGAAGTGAAATCACCTAGCAACGACTGACCCAACTCTAACATAATAGATTTTTAGCTTTATTTATATCAGTTTTTGGCCCCTTAGAGAAAACTTATTCTAAAATAGATTTCCAGCCTTTAATGGATCTCTATTTTAGGAGAATCTTTACTCTATTGTTAGTAAATATTCAGTTTTAAGATAACTGTCTAAAATCAATTCAAATCCATTTCCTGCTTGGAAATGGATTTGAATAAAACAATATTAATAGCTAACTAAAATGCATTAGCTTTGTTTTAGCTTTTACTTTTTTAATTTTAATTTACAATTTCCTGGTTTAAAATCATAACTCCCCACCCCTTTAATTATTTCAGACAGTTATCTTGAATTTACATTTTATTTTACGAAAAAGAAAATTATAACGTATTAAAATATAAAAATACAATTTTTAAAATACAAAAATACCCAATAATCTTAATTACGTATATACGCTATTATAATATACGTTTTACAAAAAAAAAACATGATAACACGTGGACAGTGGTAAAAGCGTGAAACTCGACCTTGAACTAAGGTCGACTGTTTCAATATCAAAGTTCTTAAGATCTCAGATTAGCTTACAATCTCAGTCTCTAAAATGTACAGTTAATGACTTAGTAAAAATCAGTATAGCTTACAGATTAATGTATTTTTGATTAAAAATTTAGAGTACTTAAATATTTTAGGGTATCAGCTTAATAGTAATGTGTTCTAATGTAAAATGACTACTTTTAAATAAAATCAATATTTCTGTGCATAGACTATATGCACTGAATCATTTTTAGTCAAATTAAACATTCTTTCAATCCAAAGGTTTTATTGTTGCCTAATTATTTTTTTAATTCTGGTTTATTTCTTTTTTTTCTTCCTATCCGATTTTAATAAAATCTATTTTGATGTTGTATTATCTATGTATAGTCTCCAATTTTATTTCAAAAATCTAAACTAAAAAATATATAAAAACTCTATTTCTTTTTTTTTTTTTTAAATGTCATAGCATTGGCCAGGACGCGAACCTGCAAACCGGGCAACTGCCTGCAAGTGCAAGGCAGTCGCGCTGACCTCTCGACCACCAATGCAAGACAACTCTATTTCTTTTACTCTATTTACCCTTAGATTTTTCCACGTTCTATATAATTTATTTTGATCTTCTTTCAACAACTTACATTCCACAAATAAATATTGAATACATTATCTCTCACTTCCACATAAACTACACCTACAATCTAAATTCTTATTCCATTTTTGGGTGCTGATTTAGTATGCACTCACGGCCGCCATTTTGAATTACAAGAACCACCCAAACCATGCTGAAACATCCAACCGATAAATGACATCGATCAAAATGGCCATTTTCGTATTAGTCAATCACGTGACAAAAATGAGAAAACATAAAAATATTAATTTTCATTAAAAAAATTCCACGTGATTAAAATATTAAAACACAAAAAAATCACAATTTTCATAAAAAAATCACGTGATTAAAATACTAAAAATAAAAATAGCAATTTTAAAAAAAAAATCACGTGATTAAAATATTAAAACACAAAATCATATGTGATAAAACATAAAAATATTAATTTTCATTAAAAAAATTTCACGTGATTAAAATATTAAAACACAAAAAAATCACAATTTTCATAAAAAAATCACGTGATTAAAATACTAAAAATAAAAATAGCAATTTTAAAAAAGAAATCACGTGATTAAAATATTAAAACACAAAATCGTATATGCCAAAAGATTATAACTTATAAAATCTGAATGCTAAAAATGGTAAAAAATAATGATGAAAAGATTTTAAGCAATAATTATGTTTTCATTCACTTACAGAAATGGAATCACGAGACCAAAAAGGCGGTAAAGATCTTGAATACACGTTTACTCCTAATCAATATGATGACTTAAAATTGATAGATTTAAAATACGAATTATACTATATGCTAAAAGATTGTAACTTATAAAATCTGAATGCTAAAAATGGTAAAAAATAATGATGAAAAGATTTTAAGCAATAATTATGTTTTCATTCACTTACAGAAATGGAATCACGAGACCAAAAAGGCGGTAAAGATCTTGAATACATGTTATCTACATCAATCTTTTTAAAAAAATCATATTTTAGTTTATTAAACCATTTACTTCTCCTAATCAAAATCTGAATTCTAAAAATGTTAAAAAATAATGATGTAAGAAAGATCAGTGGTTGCTAGTTTCAATTTTAGTTTGCGAGCTTATCAAACATATAATGGTACCCACATAACTTATAAAATCTGAATGCTAAAAAGTAATGATGTAAGAAAGATCGGTGGTTGCTAGTTTGAATTTTAGTTGGCGAGTTTATCAAACATATATGAACTAAAGGATATGAATTTTTAAACAGAAAAAGTGAAGGAAAAATTGATAAAAAATAAAAACCCACATGTTCAATTATAACTTCTACTTACCAGAAATTCTTGCTTTGTCCCACATAGATACTGTTTGAATTTCGTCTCCTAATGTCAAAATGGCGTCTACTCTTGATCGCGTGAGATTCACACAGGCTGAAGAAATCTATAATTTGCATTGATACGTCGAACTCTTGAAATCGAGACAATCCCTATTTATTTACATGCAAGTGATTTTTATCATCAAAAAATGAACACAGAAACATGTTTAAAGAAAATAAATACATTTTATTATTAATTACAATTATTTACTTTAAAATTCTTTAGGTTTTTAAAAATCTTTATTGTTTTGTTTAATTACTTTAAAATATGTAAATTTTATATATTTAAAGAAATAGAAATAAAAACTCAGCGTTGTTGACGTGTGATCATATGCGACTTGAAAATGTCTATAAAAGACACTTTTGTTTCAAAATCTTTAGGTTTTTAAAAATCTTTATTCCTCATGTTAAAAAAATGCCACGTCGTAATACATACACTAAAAAAAAAAAAAAAAAACAAATAAATAAAAATGTATTGATTATTTCAAATGTAAAAGTTATTTACTTTTAAATAAGATAAACACTAACCTTTTCACCGTCAGTAAGAATCTTTAGCATCTTTGAGAAATTTAATAAATGTATCGCTCTCATTTAGATGCTTTTTATCCATCCGCCAACAAATTGAGTCTAGATGGGATTGTAAAAGATCCGGTGTCGTCCCTCTCATTTTTTTTAATATTTTAACTTTGGCTTCCAGCCATGATCGCTCAATAGATTGGGTATGAGCGCCTGTCACCGGATTGACATAATTTTGTTGGTGGTTGACGGTGAAATGTTGAAACCCTCTATCTTTAAGGTCTGCATAGGCTGGCCACTCATCTGAATGAATGACAGAGCCAGCCGTGCATTCCCTCTCAATAATGGGAATCAACGTAGCTTTGTCACGACGTGGCACTACAAAATAGCGACAATCGGTACCCTTTTTTAGTCCGAACACCCAGGGTCCATCAATTCAAGTGGTTTTTTTTTGTTAATTAGGGTTACCGATGTATCCTTGGAGGTACATGGATGATCGCCATTTAGGAGTCTTCCCCTATTATATTTTCTTCGGCCAGCAAATCTAGCTTCATCTATCTGAACTGGTTCTTCTTCTGTTCCTACTAACTGTCCTTTCTTCTTAACTGCTCGGGAACACACTTCCCTGCAAAAATTAAACCAGTCTACAATTGTAGGCATAGATTTGCTGGCCATCTTCGCTGCTAGTCTAGTTGGCATATCTAGAATGAAAAAAAAAACAAGCTCCATAATTTCACGTATGGTCAATCGGCTTGCAATCCTACCACTTGCATCTACATAGTGGAAAAACGGATTGCCTGTACGAATCGATCTAGTAGTATGGCAGTGGGAGCACCGCATCGTGGGGACCCAGTCACCCTTCCGATTCTTCCTTCGTTTCTCAACCATGACATCGCCACACTTTGCGCAGGGCTGCTTACTCTCTTCATCATTGAGAAGATCATTATCCCGCAAAAACGTAACGGCTTGATTTTCGTTAGAGATAATATTGTAATAGAAGTTTTGCAAAGCCATGTTAGTTAGGAGATGCACTTTGGTTACTAAAGACCAAAGATTTTGAAACAAAAGTGTCTTTTATAGACATTTTCAAGTCATATGATCACATGTCAACAATGTTGAGTTTTTATTTCTATTTCTTTAAATATATAAAATTTACATATTTTAAAGTAATTAAACAAAACAATAAAGATTTTTAAAAACCTAAAGAATTTTAAAGTAAATAATTGTAATTAATAATAAAATGTATTTATTTTCTTTAAACATGTTTCTGTGTTCATTTTTTGATGATAAAAATCACTTGCATGTAAATAAATAGGGATTGTCTCGATTTCAAGAGTTCGACGTATCAATGCAAATTATAGATTTCTTCAGCCTGTGTGAATCTCACGCGATCAAGAGTAGACGCCATTTTGACATTAGGAGACGAAATTCAAACAGTATCTATGTGGGACAAAGCAAGAATTTCTGGTAAGTAGAAATTATAATTGAACATGTGGGTTTTTATTTTTTATCAATTTTTCCTTCACTTTTTCTGTTTAAAAATTCATATCCTTTAGTTCATATATGTTTGATAAACTCGCCAACTAAAATTCAAACTAGCAACCACCGATCTTTCTTACATCATTACTTTTTAGCATTCAGATTTTATAAGTTATGTGGGTACCGTTATATGTTTGATAAGCTCGCAAACTAAAATTGAAACTAGCAACCACTGATCTTTCTTACATCATTATTTTTTACCATTTTTAGCATTCAGATTTTATAAGTTACAATCTTTTAGCATATAGTATAATTCATATTTTAAATCTATCAATTTTAAGTCATCATTTTTATTAGGAGTAAATGTGTATTCAAGATCTTTACCGCCTTTTTGGTCTCGTGATTCCATTTCTGTAAGTGAATGAAAACATAATTATTGCTTAAAATCTTTTCATCATTATTTTTTACCATTTTTAGCATTCAGATTTTATAAGTTACAATCTTTTAGCATATAGTATAATTCGTATTTTAAATCTATCAATTTTAAGTCATCATTTTGATTAGGAGTAAATGTGTATTCAAGATCTTTACCGCCTTTTTGGTCTCGTGATTCCATTTCTGTAAGTGAATGAAAACATAATTATTGCTTAAAATCTTTTCATCATTATTTTTTACCATTTTTAGCATTCAGATTTCATAAGTTATAATCTTTTGGCATATACGATTTTGTGTTTTAATATTTTAATCACGTGATTATTTTATGAAAATTGCGATTTTTGTGTTTTAATATTTTAATCACGTGATTTTTTTTATGAAAATTGTGATTTTTGTATTTTAATATTTTAATCACGTGATTTTTTTATGAAAATTGTGATTTTTGTATTTTAATATTTTAATCACGTGATTTTTTTATGAAAATTGCGATTTTTTGTTATAATATTTTAGTCACGTGATTGGCTTTTTTTTTTTATGACAAATTCCGATTTTGGTTTTTTTTTTTATGAAAATTGCGATTTTTGTGTTATAATATTTTAGTCACGTGATTGTTTTTTTTTTTTTATATGAAAATTCCGATTTTTGGTTTTTTTTCCCTACGAAAATGGCCATTTTGATCGATGTCATTTATCGGTTGGATGTTTCAGCATGGTTTGGGTGGTTCTTGTAATTCAAAATGGCGGCCGTGAGTGCATATTAAATCGACACCCATTTTTGTCTCTTTTCTCTAGTAACTAAAACTTCTGTCCTTGTACCAAAATAAAAATAAACTCCATTAGGGTTATATCCTTTTATATTTTATGTAATTTTCATTATTATAGAGCTCTAAATTACTTTTTATTTATATTCGTTTTTCATAATTTTAATTCCTTTTTACACAACTTATTTATCTTTTTTTTTGGCCACACATTTATTACATTTCTTTTAATAAATATATGAAAGCAATTTATCTATCTAACAACTCTACATGTTGTAAAGATCTTTCTTACTCAACAATAGTATAATCAGAATAAAAGATGTACTATCAGATAAAAGATAAATAGCTAGAAACAGTTTGAAAATATCTCTTCACTGCAATGATTTTTTATAACTTTAAGATATTAAAAGTGAATAGAAATCAGTCTCAAACCATGTGTGAGAAGGATATCATGAAAATATCAAATTATCGACATGAATATGGAGATTCAGATGTTTGATACATAAAATTGATCATAAAATTCATGCATATTGCGAGAGAATTGTCCGAGTTTTTGAACTGGTAAATGGATTCAATATGGTGGAGTTGGGACGAGAGATGCACTGAAAAACAAAAGATCTTGAATTAACTTGACATTGTATTAACAGCGTTTACAATAAATGTTTCCAGAATAAACTAATGAGATCTCAGTTACCACATTCATATTTATTTATTTTTTTAATTTTTAAATAAACATGTAATTTGAATTTCAGTTTAATTGCTAAACTTAACAGTTTAATGTTATAAATATCTTCAAGCAGACAGTTGTAAAATAGAAAATTATTTGAAAATACCAATAAAGAGGAAATATATTTTTTCTGTGTCGTTTAACAAAAATAAATATCTATCACTTCTGATTAGCAGTAAAGAAAAAAATAAATTGTGACTGAGACTGCATGATTAAACTTTCATGTATGGATCCAATAAAAAACAGTTGCTCTTCAACATTCAGTGATGCGAAAAATAAAAAAGGTAGCTACTTTTGTCACTCAAAAACGACAATTAAATTTATATCAATTTTTCATTCCTTAAAGAAGATTACAAAAAGAGCAAAAATAAGTGTCAGATTAGCCAGCGTAAAAAGACATATATTTATTTAAACATTTTAAAATATATAAAAAAAAGAAATTGCTAGTTTGTGTGTGTGCGTGCGTGCGCGCTCTCGCGTATGAAATATTAAAAATAAAATGTTTAAATTTATTTTGAGTTAATTCCACTCGGTCTAAATTCAATACAGGTAGCAACATATAAATTATAAATTGTCATAAAATAATTTGAAGTCGTACAAAAAATTTTCTTATATCTATTTTGTTATTAAAATTAGTACTGTAGTTGTAGTTGTAGTTGTAAAATAATATCCAGAACCTACTTATACATACATGTTCTAGATGTCATTCTGAAGTCTTGCAGATGTAGGAAGGTCCTCAAACGCTAAGTTTGACAAAATATTTATGTTATGAATTTTATTCAGTTTATCCCACTATAGAATAGTTTTTGTAACACAAAAGTGTAAGTACAGACTAATACGTAATGCAGTGTTTGAGTTAACAGTTCCTGCTTTATTAATCAGCTGAATAATCTAGACTGGTCAATTAAATGAAATGGTTATTCTCATTCCGTCACTTTGGTGCTCCAACATCACACGACTTTTTGAGAAACTAACGCTACAATTAATTTTTTACGTGAACACCTTTTATTTTTTAAATAATTTAAAATATACAAGTGTTTGAAATGTTTAATTGCTGTTTCAGTGTTTATAGTAACTATGAGGTTTTATATGTTCTTCCCTCACCAAGGGGTGGATGAGTTTTTTTTTACAACAGGTAAATATTTAAACATTATACAGGAGGCGTCTTGATCCTCTGAGAACTGAAAGACTGTATTTTCGAAATTATATATATATCATTCCATAAATATATCCCTCAATAGGACTATTTTAAAAGATTACATTGTAAAAATTAAATATATTTTTAAAATGCTAAACTAATATAGTATTTTAATGGGCATAAATCAGGATAAATTATTCTAAGTATAAAAAAATAAGAATACAATTATTATTAACATATTTATTAACAGTGAAGCTTAAAATTATTTTAAATAGTATAACTTTTTAATAATATCTACTAATAAATAGTAAAGGAGAAAACACTAAATACTAGGACTAAGCAACAGCCGGTCTTGGAGATGTTTAAAGTTTATTTGCTTTACTTTTTATCTAAGTAGGTGGTCCATTTATTAACCAGAAATTTGATGTATATCTGGCCTGGCTATGTATCAGCTAATTAAAAAATATTCTAAATAGGATTGACAGCTTCAGCTACCTAAAAATTATTGAAGTTAATTTTGATTCAGATATCACATCAATGCAGAATGACACAGATTCAGATGTCAAATCAATGAAGAATGCACAAATATGTTTATTAGATCCATGACTTCTTCATAGAAATTAATTTATCAAAGGTTTTGCAACAATTACATTAAATAATGCTATGAACAACTTGTATGCTGTACTAATACTTTTAGGAAAGTTTTTTTTGTGGAATTGCAGGCAGAACAAAAAAAAATTAATGCAATGCAGTTAATTTCAGTGAATTCCCTGATCAGTGTTTTTATGTAAATAAAAAGAACATAGCCAGAAAATATTTGGGGACAAATTTAAAGATATTGGTTGATTTGCTATCTAGGATTTGGCTTACTAACTCATATCTTAGACAAAATGAAGGCATTTAAAGAGAACATACTTAAATTAAAAAAAGTAAAAGTATTAACAATAAATTGCAGTTAACATTATTTTAAGAAAAATATAATTAAGTTTTAACCGACAAAACTTAAAATAGTTAATAAAGGGGAAAAAATATAAATAAAAAAAATAAAAAATAGTAAATCTTCAAATTATAGTTAAATTCAAATAAACAAATCTTTATTTAAAAATTAACTCTTTTTTTAATTTTTGTATTTTGTATATATTATTTTTAAAAAGTTATTTATTAGATAAGACGCTAATACGGTTAAATTATTTCTCATATCTTTCAATTTTAATTTAAATGTTATATATGAATATAAATATTATAATATAATAATAAATATTAAAGTTAAAAGTAAATATTAAAGTTAAGAAGCAGTTATAAAATAAAAAGTACTTACTCTAGTTTTTAGTTTTTTATTTGTAAATATGACGTGTACTCTCCAAGTTTTAGCGAACATACTTCCAAAAGATATTGAAAATCCTAGGGATAGTACCCAAACACGAGCCTTAAAAAAACATTCCATTAATAATCGTTTTGACTTAGATAAAAAGTAATTATTATTATGAAAAGCATGCAAGAATATAAACAATTAAGTTCAAATTTTAGATGTTTTATTTCGCAGTAAACAATCTTATGCTGTCATGTCCTTTAAATAAGGTTTTTTTTATTTACAGTAAATCATTTCTGATAATGAAAAAAGTACAAATAATTTAGCAGATTGAAATTATATTAATTCCATTGACTATTATTAATATATATATATACTCTCTTTAATTTTGGTTTTATTTTTTAACAATAGTCATTGGAACACGTTATGGATCAGGCATCATGATACAATATAGATTTGGTGGTATTGTTTTTAATTTAAACCTACTAAAAGCAATAACAAAACCTTATCTTTTCAGATTCCATAGAGTATCATGATGATTATTCTACTTTTGCTAATTCAAAAGTTAATCTACAGATAGTTTTTAACATTTTAAATGCAACCTTTAGTCCTTTGTTTCTATGCTTTTAAAAAAACTCAGTTGCTTTAGCAACAGAGATAAAAACATCTCTTCCAAAGAGTAAGCTTGTGCTTAAGACCTGTAGAGGTCCCTACCTTCGCATTTTCAAGCGCATATTCTTGAGGTTTATTGCCTTAGTAAATATTACTTAATATTTAGCTTAAATAGATTTCAATCTAAGAAGTGAGACATTTTAAGTATTGTTAGATATTTACATTAAAAAGCGAACTTTGATGATAAGATACAATTCATATTCTATTGTGATACTGCAACACCTTACCCAAAAAATAGGTAATTTTATTATAATGATATAACTATTTCAACTATATTATTGCTATTTTGTTAATTTTTTTATATGAAAAACAGACATGAATCGTCCATATAATATAAAAGTTCTGAAAAACTTTCATTTAAAAATACTCCGTAACATTGTGAAAATATAGAGGCAATATCATGCTGCAGCAGTGTGTTTTTAGCTTGTTTGATATGATGTTTAAAATTTACTACTATAAAAACACAAAATTATAGGATTGAGATAGATAAGTAAATAATTAATAATAGAGTTATTAAAAAAAATTTTATAACGAATTTACGCAAAACTTCTAAGGAGCAGACAAATCGGCAGTTAAAAAGATTTATCTCAAAGATAGTTTCAATATGAGTAATAATGATTATTTTTATTGGGAGAATGTGACTGAATATAAACTGCAATAAAAAGCTACAATTTAGCAAGGTTTTTAAGTGATTCGGGAGAAAAAATGCTGCAGCAAATATTACCAAGATTTGAGATGAAACATAATAAAGAACCAGCATGTAATATTTATGCTTAATTTATATCTTATAGTTTGATTTCTGAAGTCATTGTAAATTTACATTTAATTTTTTATTCATTGTTTTTTTTTTTTTTTTTGTATCATTTTGACTTTTGGAGTTATTATAGTCATACTTATTTACGATTGATATTAATGATTATATATATATATATATGGGACAAATAATCATATAATTTACGATTGATATTAATGATTATATATATATATATATGGGACAAATAAAGGTATAATGTCCAAGAGACAGAGACTCCAGTGAAACCTAATTAAATTCAAATTTATATTTTTTTTTAAAAAAAGGTGAAGCAAATCAAATGAGAAGACTTTATATGCTTTGGTTTTAAGTCCATAACTTGTACCAATATAATTTAAAATAAATAGAATGATGAAGCATTCTAGCTCTTATGGATATAATGTAAATTTAAAAGATATTGATGTAAATATTAATTAGTTAAGTTGGGAATAAAATAATAATGTTTAAACCATATGCTAGTTAAAGTTTATTTGTCTGCATCCCTTCACAAAGATTTATAATCATTGCTCCATAAATAATTGAAGTAAGTGAAAATCAGGAATTCCAATTTTATAAAATAATGATAACAATTTAATAAGTAACAAGTAAAATTAATGACATACTAACGAAATATAACTTAATGTGTAATAACCGTGTAAATGTTTTTATCTATTTTGACGCTAAACAACAAACTTATTTTCAGAACCATAGGAAAATAAGTGTTTATATTAATTTTGTAAAAGGAATATACAACTTATACAGGATTCTTAACTTATTATGATTTGTTACTAGGATAATATTAAGAAATCTAACTAAGTTATTCATACGACATTTATTTAATAGCTACTTATAATTTCGACTAATCGATTTTTCTCTAATTATGCATATGCTTAATCGTTTATTTTTTAATAAACAAACATATATATTAAACAACCTTTTAAACACTTATATAAAAATTTTAAATAAAACTGAACGATCTACAATGAGGGTGAGATGTTCAATATCCATATTCCAATTGCACTGTAAAAGTCATAATTCATTAAAATATTTAATGCATGGAGCAATAACAATACAGAAGTAATATTTGAAATTTAACGTAAATTACCAATATAATTTTTATTAGAAGAGTATTTGGGTGTGTAATCCCTTTCTAGATACTTATCATATAATACACTATTCAGTAATGTAAGTCCCATTAATTTACATGTATATGAAACAATGAAAATCACTGGATATTATTTTTTATGGGATTCAGTCGATTTTTCATTGCCTTCATGATGTAATATAATCCTTATGCAATAAAATATACACATAAGCACAATTATGATAATATTAAATAGTGCTATCACATTTATAACGTAAGAGATTTCAATTTTTGCACAACATCAAAAAGTATCAGGACACGAGTTTGAACCCACATCTGCAAAATTGGTTTGTACTGAGAGGCATGATGTTAAGCGTAAGGTAAAGGAGGCTTACTTCATAGCAGAGGACTTCTTCGCCATTAGTAAAGAAGCATGTTTTGCTATATCAAAAAGATGGTCTAACTGACTCATTTGCATAAGTTTGCATATTATACTGATAGAAGGATTTCAACAAACGAGTCAGCACGGGCTATGATTATGAGAAGTACAGTTTCTCAAAGCGCTCAGCCATTTTAATTGACTAATTGATATTAATTATACAGCTTTACGTTATAAGTGTGATAGCACTATTTAATATTATCATAATTTGGACAAGCGTAAAGTCATAAATCTACAAGTTATTACATAAGCACAATGTGAATTTAAAAAAAGCTTTTGTAAATATGCACAAAATAAGATGATTCCAATGAGCAGTATCTAAGATGTAGCGACAAGAATGTAGACAATCACGATTTTGGCATTCCTTAATAAATAACTCTCCAGATTTTTTAAGCATTAGCATTATATCTTTATCTCTTTAGCAATATTATTGGATATTATCCACATGTGCATTGTATTCTAGGCAAATGCATAAAGTTAAATTTAAATAAGCATTTTTTTAAAAAAAAAATTCTGATGAAAATAAAGAATAAATTTTGTAGACTGCATTGGTAATTACACTTCAGCTGATATTAAGTCTTGATTTACATTTTAATTTGTTTTGAGGAATAGATGTTAACTTTCCTTTCTAGCAAGTCATGTTGTATGGTCTTTTTGTGCTGATCTTCATAACTTCTTACATGGCGGTTTTGTAATTAAATAAATGTTTGTTAAAATGAAGTTTCCCTCCAAGTAAGCAAACTATATATATAAGATGAATATACTTAAAAAAAAAAAAAACAATAAAACAAAGGGATTCCACTGGATGGCATAAACTTCTAAATATATTTATTTGAATGACATAACATTTATCAATGTTGTTATTTAATACACTCAAGTTGTTTGTCGTGTAAAATTCATCAAGTAATTATTATAACTAAATATATTTTACAATATCAATTATACGCACACATATAAATAGATTCATGCATATGAGAATGGAACCTATTATTTTTTTATTAACTCCCATACTGAAATATTCATGTGAAACAAGTAATATTATTTTGGCAAAATATTTTTTCCTTTTTTAAAAAATGCTAAACCTTATTGTGTGTTATTTTTGTATTAAAATAAAACAAAATGAATTGCAAACTTATTCTTAAAAGACATAGTGAAATAAAATGATTTCAAATTGTTACTTTGATTTTAGAAATGTCATTTATTATTTACTTATCAGAACTTAACATACATTGTTTTGTTAAAAGCAAACAGTCCTTAGTAATTTTAAATGCTTTTAACTTTCAAAGAAGTTGGTATTGTATTGTTTTTAAAAGATACAAAAATGACAAATTGCTTTATATTCTACAATGTTGACAATAAGTCTAAAAAAATAGACAAAATGCCATTTTTGGAATCTTATCAAAGATAGTGTATACAAGGAATGGGATTGATTGATAATTCTTATAATTAATAATCCCATGAAATAATGATCTAAAATTCAAATGCAAAAAAAAAAATTTTTTAATAGTGTGAATGGACAATAACACGTTTTCAGGGTATACCAATATGGCATAATATATATTTATGTATTAATACTAGCCAATCTTAAGTGATAGAGATAAATAAATTTAATAGTTCAGTTATATATAACAAAGAAATATAAAAATTATAATATACATGAAAATGAGCTACATCGTTTTTTTTTTATAAATATATATGTAATAAATATATTAGCGATATACAAATATATAATTATGTAAAAAAAGAAACCAAACTTTAGACCTGTGCTATTGGTATTAAATTTACTTGCACTTAGGTCAAGTGTAGATAAATACTTATTGTTCTAATCTGTTTTGTTTTTATTTGCTTATTTATAAACTTGATTTTGTAAACAGGGCTTAGATTTATCTCATCATTAGCCTACCAAAGTTTGGAAGTCAAAAATCAATGATAGTTATCTTTGAAAAAGTGTAGTGGAAAAATATCATGCATTTTTTCTTAAAATTTCTTAATGTTATTTATCACACTTGCTGTTTATTAAAGTGGTATTATTTATTGGTCCCAAAATACTTATAAAATTAGTTTGCTATATGATTGTTTACTAGCTTTGAGAATAGTTTGACTAATGTGACTAGAATATTTTATTTTGATGTTTAGATCAGCTGATATCAATTATATAAAATAATACTTCATTTAGAGTTGTTTCAGTAGTATGTGAATAGATCTATGGTCAGTATAATCAAATTTATCTCTTTTAGTAGCTATGTCGTGGTATTACTGAAAATGAGTGATGATTGTTGACCCATGAAAACCTAACTATTCTGTTATATTTTCATTTGCCCTCACAAACAAATGATTAAATCATCTTCCATTAAAACTTATTTATTTACATCATTTGAATTCCATAAAAACCATTAATTTTAAAGATAAAGTCAGTTTAAAAAACAAAACATATAATTATTGAGCATAATTGTGCTGAAAAATAAAAAGCAGACAACTAAGCAAATAAAATGGATTTGATTACATTAATCAAAAACTAAAGATGAAGTCAAAATATTATAATAATGAAATGATGGTGGTAATGAAGTGAAAATTTTAATAAAATAGAAAAATACTTTTTTTACTTCAATATATGGTGAATTTCTGGATAAATAATAAACTCATTGATGAATTATTGAAAATGTTGAGGTAATGTAATTTTAGTCTTAAATAAAAAAAATAAAATGAAATTAATAAGTATAAAAAAAGCAATTTGAATCTTAAAAAAGCATAGAATAGTCAAATTTTCAGAAGAAGTTTGAAAGTATAGAAGGCAAGATGGAAAAGAAATTTGATAATATAGGATAAAAATGTAAGCAGAACAAAATGGATTTGGACATAAAAATAGAAGAGAGTCAGAAACAAATGAGGAGTAAAATAAAAGGTTTAAATGAATGAAAAATGTGAAATCATTTTAAATAAAACCTTTAAAATTATATAGTCTTGGAGTTAAAGGATATTGAAGAATACATACAAATGACAAAAAAAAGAATCAGTATGACATTCAAGAATATAAGAACTATTTCAGAAATCTAAAGAAAGTCATAATAATATGAAGGAGCACTGAAAAATAAAGTAAATGCTATCAAAACTAAACAAAATGAGATGAAAAATGAACACCACCAGAAAATAAATGTGATTAAATAATCAAGGAAGTTAACCAAAGATAATTGTTGGTAAGAATCAAGAACTCAGCATCTTAAAACAAGACTTTTCTACTTTACTTTGAATGAAGATAAAGTGAAAGAAGTCATAAAAAAATTAAAGGAAACCTGAAAAACTTTAAGCAATCCATTATTTAGAAAAATACAGTATTGGAATGTTGTCAATGAATAAATGGAAAAAGTTGGGAAGTCATTAAAAAATGGAGGAGGAGAACAAACTTATATTCAGAGAGAATTTCATGAAGTTATGAATAGAGGAATGAAATTAGAACAGGGATCAGGAACTGGGCAGCTCCAGAGCCATCTACAGCTCTTTAGTGATAAAAGTGAGGCTCTCTCATTAATTTTTATAGTTAAGCAAATATATTCATCACTGTCATTGATTGTATAGCATAGAATATAATCATTATCATGTTTCATAGTTTTTCATGCTAATGTTAAAAAATATAATTTTATAAAGCATTTTTGAATGGTTTTCCACGCAAATTTTATTATCAACACATACACGAATATTTTGTCATTATCCTTGATAAAGAACAAAGGTGTCAAATAAATAGATAGAAATGTTCTCACGCATAAAACAACTAATTTTATACAGAAATAAAGAATAGAAATCATAAATTTAACATTACCACACTAAAATATTTTGAGATAAAGCAATTATATTTAGATTACATTTTTATTTATGTGCAGAATAGAGATTTTACATTTCAATATTTTGTGAGCATGTGTGGAAGCTTACATATTTAAATTTAGATTTAGCAAAAATTGATTCTAGTTTACTAGAATATTTATTAAGTAATATTATTCATTTTAAAAAAATTAATTTAAATTTAGTTGAAATAAATATCTGAGAACTTCCTAGTTTTATAATTTATTTAAGTAAATGTTTGTAATATTAGTTTAAAACACGAAAATGAAAGAGAAACAACTAAAGATTGAAATTATTATTTTCTTTATTTTTTTACTTCATTTTTAAATGGATTTTCTAAAATTTTACTGCCTTGTTTCAAAAATCTTAGCATTTAGCATTTTCCCAGACATAACCATGGTGAATTCTTGCAATATTTCTTGAGCAAAGCAAGAAAACCCAATGTATGATGGAGAATATTCTTTAATCCAGACATCATGTGATAACTGATATAAGAGCTGAAGTTTGGAAAATTCAGACAGTCTTCACAATTTTTTACAGCAGTAAGGACCTAAACAGGTTCAAATTTTTAAATAGTTATTCATATTGCCATCTATATGATGATTCGCTTTGATAAACAGCTAGCATTTACCTCTCCTAGGCAAAATTATTTCTTCTCATAGTACTAAAAGAGGGATTAATAACAACAAATACTCTAGAAACGATCATTGACTAATTAATTAATTCTTTATTTCAAGAAATCTCATTTACTACAGTCAACTATTAGTGGAAAAATTAATAAATTGACTGAAGGAATATTATCTCATGACTTCAACAAAAAAAAATCATTGGGCGTCTTCAATCGGAAGTAATATTAAATAGCTGATATAATTAGAAAATTATATTTGTTAACTTCAAATAAGTAGCTAATAATTATTTTCAAAATATTGTAAAATATTTGTTTTCTTTTTACTTCAAGAAAATGTGAATATGAAGTCTCAATAATGTAAATTTATCTCATCTTTAATTATGTAAAGAAAAACTTTAAACAATTTTTCAACTCAAATATGCCTCCATAAACTTTTCATTTAGAGAAATGAACTTTGATTCAAAAAGTAATGAAAAATCGATTTGTTATGGATGATAAACTATTTGCTTTATCAGAAATATGATTATAATTACTGGTGCATGGATTAAAAATCTATAAATGAATAAATTATATATCTCAAATTAAAGAAGTAATGAATACTAATCATTTGTATAAAATTATAACATCTGGTCAAACGAATTAAATTGTTGTGTGTAACATGCTATGAATTTCTAACCAATACTTTAAAAAATGCATTATGGATTATCAATTTAATATTTAAATGCTATTCAATGGATTATCAAGCTAAATATTTAAAAGCCATTTCTGAATTGTGGATTATCAAAGCAAATATTAAATATAATAAATATCCTAGTAATAATCAATCTTACAATGGATTAATGTGTTGAATGTAGCTTACTTTGAATCAACAAGTATGATAAATGAAATTTATTAATCTTTATGCTATGCCCAAAAAGGATTATATTACAAAAATGAAATTAATTGTGCAATAAATGGACCGATTATTTAATGCACTTTCTTGTAATTTCTTTTTTCTTAGTAAGTTAATATGATAGTTATTATTAGTGTAACAAAGTTTTCTCAGATATTACTATGATCATATACAGGTAATACTTTATTTAATATTACTATTGTTGATATTAAATGGGATTAAATGGGATTTACTTTAGGTTAAGGTTGGATAAATGTAACTACTAAACTTATATAAAACTATGCTATATTGCAATTATTATGTTTTACGGGTTCTTAAGTTTTAACCTCAAAGTTAAATGAAGTTAATTATCCTTATTTAAGTGAGTAGATCCTTAAGGAATATTTTATGCCTAACTCTTATATGTTATTATTAATATTTTAAATGTTATATAATATGTAACCAGGCATCCTAATCTAGATATACTCTGTTAGTATAGTAAAACTCCTAACATTTAAGCCTGCAAATAATCCCAGTAAAGGATTTTGAGGTAAAATAAATGAGTCTAATGTGGTAAATATCATTTAGGTATGCTAAGCAATAACTGCATTTGCTTCTCTTAAAAGAGCGAAAAACTCTCCAACATTATTGAGGTTGATTAATTGTTGACTAGTTAGTAAAACGAACTAATTAAGAACCACATTCAGCGTTTATCATTGATCGTTAAGATGATGATTATTATGCTCCAGTATTAATAGAGGATTTTTTTAAATAATAAACCACCTATTCGTATTCAATGTTAGTGTCTTCACAACACTGTCTGATAACATTCTTTTCATATTCCACGTTCAAAGTAAACTTAGGAAACAAATAGTAATATTTATTAGATATTTTATATAAATTTCTTATTGTTATTATTCGTTTTTATTATTTATTTTATATTGTATAATAAATATATAGGATATATGAGCACAGACTTTCACACGACCCACCACTCTCCACACTATCTCATAACACTGATACACCCGAACACATATATGTTGAAAAGATAAATAATCACCAATATACGTATTTCATGCTAAACCAGCAATCATCAGTTGGTCCACATTACCATCTCCACACATATATGCTATAAGTGCTCAGATATATATACCACAGGCTTCAATCTACTCTACCCTCCAACTCTTCAATCATCCATCCGATTGAAAATCTGATGATGGAATGCTCAAAGGCCAGCCTGAGGCCGAGATTCTTGTCACACCCATGTTGACCTAATGTCAATCTGACCCCTCATATACAGGACAATTCATTTAATACTATGTCCTGTATATGAGGGGTCAGATTGACCTTAGGTCAACATGGGTGTGATAAGAATCTCAGCCTCAGGCTGGCCTTTGAACATTCCATCATCAGATTTTCAATCGGATGGATGGTTGAAGAGTTAGATGGTGGAGTAGATTGAAGCCTGTCATTAAAGTATGAAGTTTGGCTATCTTAATATATATCTAAGCACTTATAGCATATATGTGTAGAGATGGTAATCTAGACCAACTGATGATTGCTGGTTTAGCATGAAATACGTATATTGGTGATTATTTATCTTTTCAATATATATGTATGTGTTCGGGTGTATCAGTGTTATGAGATAGTGTGAAGAGTGGTGGGTCGTGTGAAAGTCTGTGCTCATATACCCTATATATTACATATATAGATACAGGTATATATTAAGCCTGTGTATTTCAGTTATTACATTGTATAATAAAGTAATTGTTAATTTTTAATATTTCTCTTTTGTTGCCACTGTATTTTCACGATTGCACATTAAATCTATATTTGGATTAAATATATCATTACTGTATTAATGTTTTCTGAAACATATAATTATTGGGTAAGAAGATGTACATAAAATCTCTTTTACATTGTCGAATCCTAAAATGTGTAAACACGCTTTATAATCTTACATTTATTTTCTTAATTTATAAAACCCTGTGATAAATCATTAATCAACTTTATATTTCAAATTGCCAGAACTAATTTTAAACACAGATTGAGTTACTCTTAATTAGTTCTCATTATTAAGAAACAATATATTTGCAAATATTTTTATTAATAAAGTAGAATAAGACTGAGAGTAGCCATATTATTGAATAACCTTGAAAAATTTATTATTTTAGTAAGCGTGAGTCTATTATCAAAGTATAGAATGGTTTTAGCTCATATGGAAATATAAAGCCTTGTATGCATAGCGAAGTGTAAGTCAAGTGCGAGATAGTCGCACTTCTTCCGCAATATCGACACATGGCCTCAACCAAGATCGCAATGTCTCAACCGGTATTCTCCACATTCCGAAATCGGAACCGGGGTGCTTATGCTTTCAATATATATAAATTTTATTAAAAATTTAATATATCTGTGAAATAATATTTACTTATATATACTAATATATAATTTGTAACTACCTGTATTAATTTTATTATAATTTAATTAATACAAATGTGCATAAATGATTGTGACGATTTTAAATACTTTAAACTTAAAATAGCGTACCGCTTCATTATGTTTTTTTCAATGAATTATGTGAAAAGTAAACACAGGAGCAGACTGTGTGATTCAAGTATGAAGGCTTTATTACCGTAATATTAAAACGCACGAAATTTACTCCAAATTTGAACAAGTTAGCTGAAAACATACCGTAATAGTTCAAAAGTCACATTAGTAAATTTTAACTTCTTACTTTTCACTGATAAATTTTATACTGCAAATTTATTATATTTACTAGAAATTTAGAAAAAAAAATTCTAAGTAAAATGTACAGGAAACAAAAAAAAATTTTTTTTTTTTTGTTTTACCAACAAAAATATTATATGCACGCTTAAGAGTTGTTCGAATCTTGAATAAGCATATTTAATGTTATTAAATTTATAAATAATGAATGAAATTAATTACCCCATATTTTAATTTTTCTATGTTTTCGGTCAAAATGGCTTTCTGACTCAAAAATGTTCCCCGACCCCTGAATTAGAAGAATGAGTTTATTTGCCTTTTTTTATATAAATCAAAAGAAACCTATCTAGTTTGTTTGACTGGATTTGAAGATATTTATGTATCTGAAAAATTCATGCTTTCAAACTGATAGAAACATGTTTCATAAATGCCGTTAGTAGAGTTGGTGTTTAGATCTAGTTTCTGGTCTTCTACCCTTTACTGACGTGAGCCAACTAGCTCGAAACCATGGTTTAAAGATTGGAAACAATTTGAAGGAGGTATTAAATTCTATCTCTCTCAGCGTTTATGTAAACAAAGCTTGATAGTGGGCTATTGGTAAAGCTCCATCTAGTGATCATAAAATGCAAGTTATAAGCAAGTTACAAAATTTATAACTTGTTTTGTTTATCATAAATGTACCCTTGAAGGTTTTTGCAATGATATAGATTGCAGAGGCCTTTACTATATGGTGAAACTAAACTGAATTCATACCCATATAGCTATCTAGTTTGTTTGACTGGATTTGAAGATATTTACATATCTGAAAAATTCACGCTTTCATACTGATAGAAACTTGTTTCATAAATGCTGTTAGTAGAGTTGGTGTTTAGATCTAGTTTCTGGTCTTCCTACCCTTTACTGATGTGAGCCAACTAGCTCAAAACCATGGTTTAAAGGTTGGAGACAATTTGAAAGAGGTATTGAATTCTATCTCTCTCAGCATTTATGTAAACAAAGCTTGATGTGATGTGATGTATTGTGGCTTCTCCTTAAACGAAGTCAAGAATATCTCAGCAATTATGCCCAGATAAACCTGTTAGCCACTTTATTTTCCATTCCCCACTCTAAATTTTCCCATATTCTACTGTGATGTGATAATGGGCTATTGGTAGAGCTCCATCTAGTGATCATAAAATGCAAGTCATAAGCAAGTTATGAAATTTATAACTTGTTTTGTTTATCATATATATATAAAGTGTTAATACCCTTATAAAATTTAGGTTGTTAGGCTAAAAGCAAGTTCCAAGGTTTGTTTCAAGTTAGTCTTTGAATATATTATAATATATATCAATAGTAGCAGCATTTTTAACCATTATCAATCCACTAAAAAGAGGAAGGGCCTCTCCAAATTTAAATCAGTTTATCTTATCTCTAATCTCTCTTCTCTATGTCACACCATTAAATTTTCTTATTTCATCTATCCATCTTACATGTAGTCTCTTTCTGAATCGTTTACAATCTCTTAAAATTATGTTTAAGATTTCAAGTAATCATGTATTAACATCTCTTCTAACAATACATTTACTCCAGTTCCACTTCAAGTGTGAAAGAAAAGTTAACAAACTTATGCCAGTAACAATTTATTGATCAGTATAATTATGTTTAATCTTCTTGCTCCAGTTTCATTATACAGTTTCAAATCATCAGCTCAGTCAAAAAATTACAAGTCTTATATATATTGTCATACATAAAATCAAATGTCCATATCATAGTGTGAATAATATTTAAATCATAGATTCATAAAATATGTATCAGTTCGTTTACAAAGAATTGATGTGCAAATTATTTATATAATAAAATTTCCAGTATTAAATTTTAATTTAATTAACTCTATTAATATTTGCTTTAATAGCAACTATTTATCCATTCTATATTATTTTACTCTAAGGCTAACTATATAAGACTAACACAAGGTGAAAGAGCCAACTAGCAGATGTCTATTGATTATGCATTCTTATATACATATCTTTAGATTAAAATATTGTAGAAATGATTAAAACCGGTATTGAAAATCGCAAAGGCAAATTTGAGAGACATTTGATGTTTTAATTCTGATATTTTCCTAACATTCTATTAATTTATTAACTGTAGCATATTTTTCATAATATTTCAGTAATATACTTAGTTCGCAAAATGAAAATGAACTTAAGTCATAAAATCTGTTGATTAATAAAACCGTAATAACTCCTTTTGCCATCTTCATTTCATTGGCAGAATTCTCAGTATATTAGTATAGCATGAGACAATAAAATTTTACCTTTCTTTTTAATTTTTAAAACTGTTGTATTCAATTTTATATACTATAAATAGAAACAGGATATATCACATGTTTATTTGTTACTTTGTTTACATTCCATTAGTAAAAATAATATAGAGAGCTTTCCAAATATATACCCTGTAATTCACTTAAAGTATAATAGCATAATAGCAATACAATAATGCCATCTTTATTTTACCATAGTTTAGCATATGTTCAAGTTCCTTTGTATTATAATTTTTTTTAGCAAATTCGTAAGTATTTTAATCTATATAAAAATATGGAAACATTATTTTATAACCTAGAAATGAATATTTAAAATAGTTTAACATTAATTAATTAAAAGCATTACAAAACGTAATGTGACTTTATTGCGATGTATATTTAGCATAACATATATTAACACTAAATATGAATGAAGTAAATTGAAATTATGTATAGTTTCATATAAGTGGCAGACTTGTGATTTAATGATTGTTGAATCTGTTCACTTCTGGTGCTTGAATATCACATGACCTTCTAAGCAACTCAACTAACCTTTTGATTATTAATATATTTAGCAAAGTAAACATACATTACAAATTAAAGTTCCACCATTTCCTTCCACACTAAGACCTAAAAGAGGTACTTCTCCGTAACACATTATACAGCCAATGGCAATAAGAGAATTCATTCGTGGTGAAGATAACTTGATATGCCTAAAAAACAATAATAAAAGATAAGTACGCAAAAAAAAAACTATTGTATTACAATAAATGAAAAAAAGTAGTTCATAAGTTGATGAAAAAAGATTAAGTAAATAAATAATAAAAAAAAATATTAAAATAATTCAGTAAAAAATGATTATTTTATGGTAGAAACAAAATGTTTCTAATTTATACCATAACTTTAAAAAGTAAATAATTTTAGTCAGACTATCCAAAAAAAAGTTTTACTCATTCACTGTAAGGCATTGATACCTTAGCGCAATTGCACAAAGTTATGGGTTACGATCTCCCCCACCCCAGAGAGTTGCATAAAACTTGTTATGGATCATGACCACCACCACTTGCAGAAGATTACATAAAAATTGTTGAGGAGTCACAAACTTTGATTGTTTTTTTAAAGAATTTATTTTTTAAAAAATAGATTAAAAAATCACATAAAATGTTTTTTTTGTATTTTCCATAAATTATTTTTTTTTTTGGAAGCATAAATTTATATATTAATTTATATATTAATAAATGAAATGATGAATATTCTTACATACTCCTCCTTATAATTTAGTCATAGTAAAAACAAATAATGAGTCGGGTCAAATTATCATCTACGAAAGGAGGTCGCAAGTGTAAAAAGGTTGCGCACCACTGCTTTAGAACATTTAACTTTAAAATAATAAATATTATTTTAAAATTTATTTAAATGTATGTAAGAAGAAAATATATTGAACAAAATTGGAGAATAAACCGTTCGAGTTATACCAAAACAATAAATAAAATGACTTTTACTTTGTGTTTAAAATATTTTTAATAGAAAAATTCCTTTTTAAATCACATCTCTCAGATGAAATTGATCGCAGGCTAGTTTATTAATACTGGTCTTTTCTGGTAAGAAGCGTAGTTTTACATAATAACTTTTCTTTATTTCCACAAATATTTTCTGTTTAAACCAATGTTTTAAATTTTTTCAGGATGAAAATCTCTCCAAATTTAGTCCAGTTTTTTTATCTAACTTTTGTTTTTCTCATCATGCCAGCAGACTTTCTTATTTTATTCATCCATCTCACATGTGTTCTTTTTATATTTTTACAATCTCTTGGAATCCAGTTTAAGACCTCCACTGTTCAACGGTTATCATCTCTTCACCAATATGTCCAGTCCAACTATTTCAATCTTTTAATCCTTCCGATTGTGTCAATGATATCTGTTTGTTCTCTCATATTTGTATTTTGTTTTTGATCCCTTCTTGTTACTTCGAACATATATCTGTTCATATTTCATTGATTGGTCTGAAATTTATGTATTGCTTTTCTGTCCATAAGTACGAATTGGTAAAAACAATATATTAAAATCTTCCTTTTCAATCACATAGGTATATTTCCTTTAAAGGTTAGATTATTTTTACCAAAAGCACTCTATTCAAGTTTAATTCTATGATTAATTTCATCCATTATGTTTTTGTCTGTATTAATAATCTGATTAAGCTATTTAGATTTGTTAACCCTTCTATGTCATCATTATTAATTTTATTGTCTTTTTAGCATTTATCTTTTGTCCCATTTTCTACTTTCATTAGACAACTCTGGCAACCATTCCTGAAGTTCTGAAGCATTGTTTACAAAAACAAAGCACCATCTTCAAAATCTAGAAATATAAATAATTTTCAATTATTTTTAATTTTTTTCACATTTTAAGTCACAAAATAATTCTTATAAAACTACATGTTAAAAGTTTTGGAAATATGGACTCTATCATACATCCTTCTCACTGTTCAAAAATTATTGTTGTTGCATTTTGATAAATATTCTTCAGATTATGACAATATCCTAGGTCTATATGTTTTAATCACTATAGAAATGCTTATAGAATCAAATGCTTTTTTATAATTTACAAATTCAAAGCATAATAGTAACTCATATTCATTGGTCCTTTCTATAACTTTTCTTAATAATTAAATGTGTCACTGTGTTAAAACCACTTTTAAATTCAGTTCTCTTTTAATTGGTTAGAATCCAAAATTTCTACTGATAAATTGTAATTATCTTGATAAAAATTTTGTACAGTTGATAAAAGACTGATAGGTCTATAATTTCTAATATCTTCTTTATCACTGTTCCTAAATATCAATATTACTTCATTCTTTTGATCATCTGGTGCATCTTTATCATTTAGATATTTGGTATATAACTTTGCCAATAACTTTTTTATTTCTTCACCTGCTTCTTAGAAATAAATCAAGTAAAATAATGTGAACTATATTACTGTTGTCAACTGCAAATAAATATAAATATCATTCTTCTATTTTCTTTGTTATTTATTATAATAATGTGAAAGCTAAACACCTTCAAACAGATATATTTGTTATTTATTATATTTTATGTAAATGTCAAAAGTGGTAACGTTACTAAATTTAGTTATTTTTAGTGTCAGTCTTATAAAGCTAAACAGTAAAGTGTGTTTGAAGTCCAAGTTCATGAGTGTTTTAAATGCAATTCATATATATGAATATTATATTAAAATTTAAAGATTAGAGAAGTTATTTGTTCATAATAGTGTCAATTTTCTATTATATAGTTAGTGCTTCAAGATTCAAAATGATCAACCACCAGAAACTAGTTTGGCGATCTATTTTGAAGTATATATTCATTGGGTATTCATGCTTACAAGGGTATTATTGTTGTCAAAACCATCACATTCTAACATGATCCTCATAGGAGTATTTGAAGAACTACAAAAACACTTTTATTGTTGAGAACATTCAAAATATCATAAAACAAAAACAATGCCTACAATCTTTTCAGGCATAATGATTAAAAGATAATATTAATAAAAGATGAAATGTGTTTCTACGTATTTCTGAAAATGACTTTTCTTAAACCATAATTGAAGTTTTATTTAATTCAGTCATTTGATACAAAAATTAGTGATTGAATTAATTAATGTCTAAACACCCAAGCTTTTATTTCAACTTAAATATATAAAAGCCTATTGTAAAGTTGTAATTATTTATTAATCATATAGAAAGTATACGTAAATACTTTTAAGACAGGTTATAATCTGTATCAAATGCGCCTTGAAATTTATAATAGTCAAGCAATATCTTTATTTTGCGATAGAGGCACTTCTCAAACTATGACACAAGATAGTGACTTTTATAAAGATAAGAGCGGTTGTTTTATCTTTAACCTAAATTTCCATTTATATAGGCCAATCTGAAGTATCTTGATTTGAGAGTGTGAAACTGTTATTCTCTCCACTGTTTAAGTCCACTATTTCTTTTACAAATTAACCTTCACAAAATCTTGTGATTTACAATGAGTTAATATTACAATTTTTATACTGGAAATATATAAACTATTGTAAAGTAGTATTTATTTATTAAGCACACAGGAAGTATATGTAAATACTTTTAAGACAGGTTATAACCTGTATCAAATGTGCCTTGAAATTTGTAATAGTCAAGCAATATTTTTATTTTGCTAATAGAGGGACCCTTCTATTGGCAATATAAAGCCCTATTATAATTGAAGTTAACAATTATTTTTATTTTTTAGTGGACAATAACTGAAAATGTTTATTATAATTTAATGCATATTATGTTTAACTTTTATTATTGGTTTTGTTTCATATTTATTTCAATTTTAATTAAAATGAAGAATTTGAAGGAACAATGTGCATTAAAAATTGATTTTTAAAACCATGTGGTTTGCTCACTATTTTATCATATTAGATAACAAGAAATACAATGTTATTAAAATAAATAATGATTTAATATGTGCTTAAATGATCACAAATTCTTACTTAGAAAGTTATAAACAAAATTTGACAAAATATTTTTCTGAGTTATACATTATGTCAGTGTTAGCTCTACTATACTCCTGACAGATTTGTTATTCTCCTTAATGAGAGATTTGTAAACTGCCAATATTTGATTTTAGTATTTCTATATTAGAATATAATGAATTGAGCTTGATTTGGTAGTAATATATGCTAATAAATAAAATAAATTTTAAAAAATTATATTTGAATTTTACAGATATTGAAAAAGTAAGCAGAAAAACAAAAACTGTATCATTATTCAACATTTAATGAGAAACATATTAATTTCTAAAACAAACAAAATATTTTTATTGACATTTGTTTTTAAAATCTGAACAAATAAATGTCAATATCAAATCTATCAAATTTTACTTTAAAATATTACAATTTTTAAATAATTTTTATATTTAAATATATTCTAATAGACATTCAATGCTGACATATTAGCAATCAGTTTGAAAAGGCATGCCTAATGAAACACCATGATTTTCTTTGTTAAGGTTATGCTAATACTTATAATCTATTTTTAAATATAAAACATATACATATAAAATAAATGTGTAATTATATGTACTTTGATTTAACTATTATACAATTATTGTGAAAAAATAATTGTGAATTTTATAAATATCCCAAAAAACCTCAAGGTTTTAATCATTCAAAAAATGTTCTCAAAGTAACATGGACATTAAAATCTGATAACAAAAAGAATACATATAAAGCCAAGATTTAATGCTTTCAAATTACTGCATTTTTTATTATTCTGGGATCATGAGATTTTTTTGAAATTGAGGTATCAGTATAAAATATACATGAATTTATCCATTTTATAAAAAAAAAAAATAGTTTAAATATCTCAATAGATGGCAGTACAACAAGTTGACTTCAACACTTTTTTCTCAATTTCTCTGCCAACATGCCTGTGTTAGAATAAAGAGACTGGTTAATTCATAATGTTTTTAGTATCCAAAACAAGCTTATCCTTTAATACAATTCTATATATAGTGTATAAATTGTAAATAAAGTACATATCCACCTCAAGTTCAAATCATTCTTCATCTGCCTTGAAACACTTAATCATTTTGCTTCTGTTTTCATATACATAACAAATGTTATGTAAAGTCTATTTATTCTTTTATATATGTGTGTTAATATTTTTATAATTTGCTATTAATAAAGTTTATTTTATAAAAAAAGATTGATACCTACATTATTTTGTTTATGAAAAAAGTATTTTTAAAAAAGAACCTTTTACAATCAAGTGAAATTAAAATTTAAAGCAACTTTCATAATCAAAAGAAAGTAAGATTTATTTTTATTAAATATTTTTATTTAAATTAGGAATTATGTTTGTTTAGAAAAAAATTTATAATAAAAAATTACCATACTTCTATCAAATGGATTTTCTTCAAATTTGACATGTGTGTCATAAATCCATAAGAATATAAATTGACAATAAAATATTTCATGATAATAGCCTTGTTTATTTATTGTAGGGGTATTGACAAACCAAATTTCAAAGATATTGATATCATTCAAAAAATTTCAGTAATGCATGTGATAGCACAGTATCCCTTTTTTCAAAAGAACTTAAAATGAAGGTATTAATGATCTATTAAAATAGAAATAAAAACAAATCTTAATTTATTTTGAATGTAAAAGTTCTCTTTTTTAAAAAAATATATAAAAATTTTATTTTGTCTTGATTGCAAAAGTTGATTTTTTAAAAACATAATCTTCCTAAACAAAACAATATTGTAAACAATCTTTAATGCACACAATTTCTTTGCAAATATCAAAAGGTCTGTGACATAGTTTATAATTGCCCTTTTAAATTTTGAATTGGAATAATTGTGAAAAATATTCAGACATTAAAAATAATATGTATGAAAATCTATTTTATAATAAACCCTTTTTTTTTATTGTGGACTAAAAACCAAAACTTAATTGTTTCTTTAAACACAGTTGGGGTTATTATATTTAAGTTAACATAAAATCATGGTATATTCAGAAATTAATTAATTGAATCATTACTTTTTACAACAAGAAATTGAATTAACTAATTTCTGGTTATAAAAACCCCCAATTGTAGTTAAAGAAACAAAATTAGCTTTTTAGTCAACAGTAAATAAAAGCATTTATTATAAAATATTTTTATATATATTATTTTTATCTGAATTGACTATAAATGCTTTTCATTTTTATTTCTTATATATATATATATTATAACGGTCGGGGATGATGATGAAATACCAGTCTTACCGCATCTGCCGACAGAGCGCCACTAGGCTACTTTGAACCTAGAAAATTTATAAAGTCGACAGATACATGCTGTTAAGATCACGGCCATCAGCCCAAGTCACTAGCTCAAGTAGACACAGAAACTTATATATTTAGTAAAATATATTTTTAATAATAAAGAATAATAAAAGCAATCACTGTCAGTATTAATAACACAAAAAGAGATTTTATTTATGTATATAATTAATAACACAAACTTTAAAAAATTAATTTTTATTACACAAGAAGAAATTTATGTTTTATTCTGTTCCATTATTATTTTATTTGTTTTTAACTTTAATTTTAAATTTTAGAAAGTTGAGTATAGATGAGCTACCTAGACACACTCACAAATTTTCAAATCACTTGACTCCAGACTAAAAATCCGCAGCCACACCAATACTCGCTTCCAGATATATATCAACAACCAATGCCATGTGAACATGTTAGCATAGAATCACATCAACAGGAATGTGCGTCTGAACAACGTGATATTATTGGACAAGCCATGGCCTTCTTCCTGCAGGAATGTGCATCTGTCAAGCGAAGGAAACATGCATATAAAATAATAAAAAGAAATGATACATATGGATGGGAGAGTGGTCTTATCTTGCCAGCTTATCATCCAAAATCCATAGAGCTGGAATGGGTCAATGGCGCAGGAAATACGTCTGCGTCCATTTCAACGGTATGACTACCTCTTTGGGGTCATGCATTCAGTTGGACTCGTCACCCTAGGTGCTAACATACTTCACATTACATTGATATAAACATCCATATATCTCTCCACAAGCATTAACACAACTACGAAACAAATAGTCCGAAATCAAAACCCTCTTTAAAAGTAACATATTTAAACTAGTCTAGCAGCCATCTACACTCAACTAACATTTAAATCATTTTATTAATTTAATTCAAAACAAAAATCTTTAGTTTACAGTTTTAAAATCATTTAAAAATGAGCATTATATTTAACTTATTTTCTTACTACAAATATTATTTAACCTAATTTTCTTTTAAATTTAATAACACACAAATAACGATGTGTTTCTATTTTTTAAATTTAAGTTTGCAATTGCAAACCCCTACCCTATTACAAACAGATATTAATTTAGCATGAATAAAAATATAAAAAAAGTACAATACATTTTTTTTAAAAAGAGATTACGTTTAAGGCTTTAAATAAGAGTTTATAGAAATAAAGTTCAGGTTTGCTTGTGAGAGAAAGTCTTCCTTTGCGATGAAGATCTATGAAGACTTATGACGATGTATGAAGCATTTATGCTGGTTTCTGAAGACGAGATCCGTGGTTCGATCCTGGGATCCGTGGAGATGAAAGCTGCCTTCGGCCGGCCGTACCGAAGGAAGCATGATGAAGCTGATTACATCTTGGTGATGGCGATAATAGCTTTTTAAATTTTTATTTCTATTTTCAGCAAATACAATTGAATTAAAATTTTAATTTTCTAATTCTCCAACTCTCTAATTAACTAATTATCGTTTTGGTTTTTCCTTTTGTACTCCCCAGGCACCTTATTTCTGGAATGCACGGATTCATCAAACATATTTCATTATTTATATTTTATTAGTTAATTCAGTTTGTGGCCAAGTAGATTTTGGGTTTATGGCTAAGTAAATTTTTCCACTGAGGTCTGTGTCCGTATCTTTGGGCGGGAACTCTTATCTATTTCGTAATCATTTCTTTAATTGTGATTTTGCCTTAAGGATTTGTTTGTAATTTTTTTATAATTAAAAAAAATCTTCGCTATTATTAAAATCAAAGGCTTTTTATTATATATTTTATTTAAAGATTAGAATCTTTGCTTCGATTCTATAATTTATTTATTTTTTTAAAGCTTATTTTAATATTTAAATCAATCTAACATATTAATAAATTAATAATTCGTTATTTGTGCATTTTGACAGTTTGTTTTTAATTCGGTATTAGATAAAAAAGTTACTATTAAAATTTAAATGTAATGCATATATATATATATCCCATTACAATATATATATACACACACCACTCGTTAATGTGCACTATTGAAAACTTACTCAAAATGATATCAACATATGTGAAATTTGGTCCATCACCAGTCTTGGATTATATGAACCACTTGATCACCTTGAAATATTTTATTGTCTTATTACAATGGAATCAATTTTTAATACATGTACAAAATTTGAAAGAAATTCATTTGATAAAAATATATTAAAATTCGATTCCTAAACATACAAACAGAGTTTCTAATTTAAATCAAACCATTTAATAAACATATCAAACCTATATACAATTCTTTCTCCTGTAATTATTTTCTCTTTTGATATGATGACTAAGTTTTTATGGAAAATCTTGGTTCTTCTACAAATTCAAAACTTTATCTCATATCTTAGTTTCTTTATCAGACAAATAAAATTGCAATGACAACGATTTTTATGATCACATTCTGTTATGAGAAAGATGACTAGTCCATAAAAACAAAACTCTGTAACTCTGTATTATTATGTTTTGTGCAATAACAATTATTAGTCTAATATTTACATCCTTTCATTTATCTAAAAGGTTATCATTATCTACAGCCTGATTAAATTTATCTATTAAACAAGTAGTTGTGATATCTCTGATGCCAAAAACTATCTTTATTTGTTTTTCCTTATTTTAATATCTATTGCTTTATTCAATTCAGAGACTGATATAATATCCATTTTCTCTTAAATTAATATTTTAATTATGTTATTCACATACTACCTTCTTATTATTCAAGATTTTTATAGCAAATTTATAAGCATTTTTAACTTCTTTTCTATCATCACATTTCCTTTCCACTGCTTTAGCAATATAGTAGCTTTTTGTTTGTTATTTCTTTTATCTTCCCTTCCTGTATTGTTAATTTTCTCACTTAACTTCTCTTATTTACTATCATAATTCTGAGGTTTATAGATACAAAAAATATAACGGTAGACAGATATAAAATATTGAAGACTAAATCCAGACTTGAGCTAACATAAAAAAATTCTATGGAAAAATTTACTTTAATAGTTAATTGTGTCTGAATCATGTGTTAGAACTAGCTTACTAATTTGCTGGTAAGCCTTTTTTAATCTTCTTTAAATACTGGAGGCCTCGATTGTTCTCTACAATTTACCTTATTTTCTTCTTATCATTTAATTAATATTAAAAAAAAATACCAAAAGCAGTTGGAAAACCTCTGGCTTAGCGTTTTATAGCAAGACTGCTAATTAATTTTACTCTACTTATATTTTTTATAAGTCATAATTATTTAATAGCATTATTTACGATTTATAATATATATGCATTGTCAACACAATTATTTTATATAGCTGGATAGGATATTAATAATGTTTACACATAGACATAATGCTTTCATTTAATAATAATATGCTAAGCATATACATGTTTATATACCCACACTACTACAAAAATTTTGGGATGCCCAAGGGTATAATCCTTGAGGTAGATTGGATTTCTTGATTTATTTGCCCTTACAGTCAGAATTGTTACTTTTTGCTTGTCTGAAAATTTTTCTTCATTTTTATTTCTTCAGCGTTTTTCTTGTAGTATTCACCTGCACTTTGATTGGCAATTTTTAGTTACACAACATCTGTAAACAGTTGATAAATGTGGTTTATGTAGTTTTAATGTATGGTATCTAAACTCATTTAAACTATTATTATTTGTTTCAACAACATTCTCATATTTTTATTTATATCTTCCTTAGGATATCTCTATTACAGACTTTATTATCTATTTTATGTTCCCCTTTTTGTATGCCACATCAATGCTCCCAGTGTTAGGCAAAAATTACAGCTGATTATCTTGCAGGTTGTGAAGTCAGTCCAGTTTGTAGCTTTTACCCAAGCAGCATTTCACTGGGGATTTTTCAGTTGCTTTGAGAAAATTAAATGCAGGTGCAATAACACTGTATATAATGTATTTTGAATATTTTTAGGCTTTAATTTACTTAATGTCTGATTTTAAGTTTTAGATAGTCTTTACAAATAGTCCATTAGATTCAGGAGCAGTATACATATATGTTTTAATACTTCATTCTCTAATAAAATCTTTGAAATTTTTCTGACATGAAACTAATTTCACTATTAGACACTGGAATTTTGAGGGAAACAATTTGAAAAAAATCTCTGTCAACTTTGAAATTTATAGAACATGCATCTATAAGAGTCCATGGTCTGTGATTGATACAGAAATTTGCTGAAGATTGATATGCTTAACATTTTTGATGGTTATTTCTATTTCTGCATTGACCCATAGTCACCATGTTTAGCCATGGTGTACATATTTTGCTTTAATTATGTATGAATGGCTTTGGTGAGTGAATTTTCTAGGAATGTTTTCATTCTTTGTCATCAAAGATGCACTCTTTTTTACTAATAATTGTTCAAATACACTACAACAATGTTTATAAAAGTTTTGGCCATTTCCTATGCTAATTTTCTCTAATCCATTTTGTGAACATTTGTTAGCCTCGATTGTTATTTGTTCATAATATTATTCTCATGCTATTTTTAACTTTGTATTTTGTCAAAATAGTTTATGGATATTTCTGCACTTCTAAGCTTACCTCTACCTAGAATTTTAGATCATGTATTTGCATTTTTATTTTGTTTTTCTTGTTGATAGTCAATTTTGTAATGATAATTCACTAGCAAAATAAAGAATTCTTAAGATTAAATAATCAGATAATAGTTTTTTATTGGATACAATATTGAATAAGAATTTATGATCGATTACTATCTTACATAATCGGTCATACGTGAACAGATAAAAAGATTTATACTGCTAATACTTCTTTATTTAGTTGATTTGAATATTCTCAGTGTTTAACAGGATCCTCTCCATTGTTGAAGTAAAACCATGCCTATTCCAAACTATAAAGTATCACATGTTAAGGTTATAACAAGGTTCTCTATTATAAAGCTCTAATAAACTTTTTAAACTCAAAAAAAGATTAATTTTATAAAACACTGTGTTGAATATCTTCCCAAATTTATTTTTAATATTAATAAGTCACAAAGGAATAGGGTTTGTGCATTTTCATTTTTTAAAAAAGTTCAAAATGGGCTACAAAACGTTTTTATTCTTTTACATTTTTTTAGCCTCAGAAAACTTTAACTGAAGCTGGAAGTAGATTGCATTTACTGATTACAAATAATGAGACCTATCTAGTTATTGAGATTTTATTGTAATGTTGAGAGATTAAATCTAGTTCCAAATTAGGTAAGCTTCTCACAAACCTTAATAATAAGTGGTCTTAAGGATCTCTCTGATTCTATTATTAAGAAAATGTTAATGAAATTTAAAATCATAGTCTAAATAGATTCATAAACATGGTATTAACTAAATTTCTGATGACCTTATAGTATATGTATTTGATGAAATACATTTTTAAAATACAGTTTTGTGAAATGTGTCACTTTTTTCATTTATGTTAAAATCTAACATGCATTTAATACTCGTTATAAGCTGTTTCTTAAGTTTCTATTCACCATTATTTGGCAATCTCCAGTATTCTTATTTTATTTCACTGTATTTTGTGATGACAAAAATTGAAAAGGACAATTTATGGTGCTTGGAATTGAATATTCTTGCTCTTAAGTAAAGGTCAATAATTACTAAGCAACGAGTTTCCAATCAAGATAGGCCTAATTCAATACTTGTGCACATTAACCAAACCTCAGAAATTGTTTTGTTTTTTTTTCATTTTTTAATGTGCTAAAGGAAAAGAATAATTTCAAGAATTTATAAGTATTGAATTAGGCTTACTTTGATTGGAAAACTTGTTGCTCAGTAGTCTCTTTCTCCGTGCAGATTTTGATTCCCAAATGATTTCTACCTATTAATAAAGGAATGTTGCCCTGTATTATATATATATATATATATATATATATATATATTATATATATATATATATATATATATATATATAAGTAACAAATTTCTAGTTTTGTTATTTAATTTGACTGGAGCTTTTAATAAATGTTTCAATTAAATTAGATTGCCATTTGCATTCTGTGCATGTAGAGAAATTTTAAAGAAGCTTAGTGTCTGTTACAATTCTATGATTAACTATTTCCAATCTTTAATGTCACGAGCAAAATTCGACCCTATTAATACAATTTCCATTGATATATGACTATTAAATATCTTTATAGTAATCATAATTTAATTCAGGCATTTTGTTATAGTTCAAATTGCATACTCTAATAAAATAATTTCTAGCTCCACGATTTTTACAGTACTCCTTTTTCTATTTGAACTAATTTACTGTAACACAGTGACAAGAGAGAGAGAGAGAAAATAAACAAAATAATATTTAAGCAAACATTAATATTTATTCAAACACACGCATATATAATATAATGTAAAATAACAATATAATATTTTTACATAAAAATATAAATGATTACTTTCAGGCTATAGTTATAATAGTCCTTCGTTAAAGTTTATTTCATTTAAAATAAAGAGTCTAGACTATAATCAGAATATATTTAAAAGTATCTTTACATAGGTTTTCATTTGCTTTATTTTCCAACTGATTGGCCTTTTGTTTTTCCATCAATGGCTTCATGTCTTTCTTTCCAGGTTTCTGTTGAACAATGAGAGAGAGTGTGTGGCAGCCTCTACTTCACAATCTTGGTATTGGTTCCAGGCATTAACTCAGGTTAGATAGTTGATGACTGAGGGCTTGGGCATGAAGCCCTGTTGGACACTCCTATGGCTTATGCAACTTCTGCATTAATGTTGACTGCAGTAGTAATGACTAGTTTGCTACTGTGCTAAAATTTCTGAATATCTGCAACAATGTGTAATGCAATGAAGATTGGAATGATTTATAGACTCAAGATCAAAACTCTGGCAAATTACAGACTGGACTAATAACAAATTGATGACTGGAATAACTCAATCACAAAATGCAAACAAGACTATATAGCTTAACATTAATAGCAATCATGATTAATAACAAATTGACAACTGGAATAACTTGATCACAAAATGCAGACCAGACCTGAAGAACAATAACCATGGTGTAACTTTTATACTTATTTCTTCTCATTGTTTAGTTTTTCAGTTTTAATTGAAACTTTAAATCTATCTTTTAATTAATTTTACATTCCTTGTTATCTTAATCCTTCATTCAGATTCATCTACTACCTCGATAAGATAGTGTACATGGTTTTTTTAATTAATTCAATTGCGGGATAATTTTTTTATCAGCCAAATAATCTTTAATACTAATTGAATTTTTAAAAATTTTCGTTTACAAATTTACTTTTTATTCTGATTTCACATTTGCTTACTTTTATATACTTTATTATTTATAAAAAGGAGATGCTGAGTTTTAAATCTTGTTACCTTTATTTTAGACTTTTCCCCCTACCTGTTCTTTAATACTAAAAACTTTCTCTTATTTTTTAAAAAAAAGATGATGCAATACTTTTATTTTTGCAAGTTTGTGTTTGTTAAAAAAAAAATTCTTTAAAAACATATATTTTTCTTTCTATTTTATTATTCTCACTTTTTTAAAAAAATAAACTTGATCACTTATTTTTAAATGATAACATATGTAACACAGAATATATGTGTTTTTAGGATATATATTCGCTAGCTGTACAATATATATATATATATTAACATGATTTATTGTAAAGTTATAAAGACATACAATATATATATTAGTCACAGTGGCTCTAGCTTTCAATAACTAACAGAACAACTTAATAATTTATAATGTATGTGTCTGTTTGTAGTTGACTAACCCTCATTTAACTGAAAAATAATTCCAGCTCTATTTTATGTTAATTCTGAGAAATTTAATATATATATAATTACAATTGTCAAATTTTTTGTACCCACAATTTAACACCAATTATTTTAAATAAATACTTTAATGATTATTAATAACCATTTATTAAATTACAAATTATCTTTAATCTAGATATAAACATCAATGCAGCAATATATATATATATATAAATTCAGGGAATAACTCAACTTCATCTTTTTTGTGTAATATCTTTGAAGGTATTCACCACATACTCTTGAAAGATATAGATAAAAAGACAATTGACTCCCAAAATGGGTAGCTTATACTAAACTAGGACTCAGTAGTTCACATATGACTTCATCATTTGTTCAGCATTTATTAATATCATATTGTTACAGTTACATTACACGTATCAATTTTTTTGCACTCACAACTTTGACACCAACCACTTCAGATAAATGCATTAATAATTATTTATTAAACAACAAGCTCAGATATAAACTTTAAATCTCACTTAAAAATTAATATATCTGGTTTTTAATTTTATATAACAATAGAATAACTCGACCTCGTGTACCTTTTTCATATTTATATATACACAAACATAAAATTATTCTTAAACAATTATTGCAAACAAATAAAATAATAAACTTTACCTATTATTTCTGTAATATATATTAAACACAAGACAGATTAAACTAAACAATACGCCAATCAGAGATGTTATACTTAGTATCCGAAATAATGTAGGATCAATATGCAAATGTTTAGTTATTTTTTCAACATCATCCATAGGAATTTTGTGATCTAAAACAATAATGTAAGAACCTTAATATAGTCTTAAGTTCTTCAAAAGAAACCGTCACAGAAAATAAAATAAACAATGTAAATTTAAGTAAAAATTTCATAATGATTTCTTAAATTTAAATCTATATGTATATAATATATATAAATTAATATTAAAAGATTTCAAATTAAGTTTTTTAAAAAATAAAATTCAAAAATTGAATTTATATAAGTTTCATTTACTAAATTTTAATTTCAAATATTTTTTTATTTATAATAAAACTGAAATATTGTTTTCAATTGAAAATACAAACAAAAAAACAAAAAAAAGCAATCAAAAATAAAAAGAATAAACGACAGAAATCCAGTGATTGTTGAAAGGATTTACTTCAGCAACAGAAGTTAATTGCGGTACACGATATTAACAGTATAATATATTTAAACGTGAGGAAAGAAGAGATTAATAATTTGTATTTAGTCATAAAATTTATTATCAAATAACAATAATAATAAAATATTTGTTAAAATCAAATATTAATTCAAAAAATTATTATTAGATAATATGAGTAAAATAATTAGCACATCGTAGTAAGTGATATACCAACTGAAGAAAAATAGTAGGAAATAGAAAAAGGTGAATTGAATAAAATATAATAAACAATTACAAATACTGGTAAGTATTAAGAAAACACGTATTTTAAAAAATGCAAATTAGTTATTTAAAAAAAGGATTGCCAGAAAATATAAATGAGAATATGCACATTTAAAGAAGGCGAAAAAAAAAAAAACACTCAAAAATGATTAACTAAAATTTAAGAGAAAATTCATAAACCAGGAAGTAAAAGAAATAAATATATGAAAGTGAAACAGAAATTAATCGATGAGTATGCTATTGAGAAAGATAGGCAGATATGTTCAGAATTTTGAATGAATGTAAGGTAAAAAATATAAAGTTTGGAAATTAAACAATAAATAAATAAAAATTATTCAAGAGAAACATAATAATGTCTAGTTTTAAATGAGGAATTATAAAACATACTGAAAAAAATGATAAGGGGAATATTGACTGGATAAATAATACAGCACTAAAAGCACTAAAAAAAATAAATGTATAAAATAGAAAATATTATTGATGTGTCATAATATAAGCATGACAAACTAATATATTATAATAATGTCACTTTTTAAAAATAAAGAGTAAAATCTTAGGCTCCTGGATGAGTATAGAGCTAAATTGTGTTCAGAGCTATCTTTAATTATTTACTATATATAATATTAATTTACTACATATAGTAGTAATAATTGTATATTATATGAAAAACAATAATATGCATAAAGTAAATACCCAAACATTTTTTTTTTTAAATATTTAGGGATAATACTTTGTTATAATAAAGTATAAATATTTTATAAGTTGTATACACGGCTTATTATTGGCTTTTTTAGATATACAAAAAGTGTGTTTTACTAAAATAAAAAATCATTGAAATAATCTGGAAAGTATAGTTCAGATCAAGATTAGACTTATAATAATATATAATTATTTATATTAGATGATTCAGAGTTATGTGATGATGAAATGTAAAATAAATCTAAGACAGAGTTGTCTTATTTTCAGTGTAGTTTATAATAAATTTGTAATGATTAAAATATAGTTGACAAGTAAGAAATGTGAGGTATATAATTCCAAGCAGAGTAATTTAGGGTGAATTTTTTTGTAGATGAACTAGTCTTTTATCAGAAAATGAATATAGATGTATAGAGGTAAAATATTAATTAAAAATATAGTTAACATTACAGATAATAAATATGAAGTAAATATTAGTCATTTTTTTAAAGTTTGCGATGATAGTATATTAGATATAGCAATATGTTGGCCTATTTCCATCATCTATTAATGAATGTTGAATGTATAAAAAATTTAAAATTTTATTTAAGCTTTTCAAATACAAATACCTTGTTAGTAATAACATGCAAATAAACAACACAGATTAGTAATTACACAACGTTTCGAATAGTATTATTCTCCTTTCTTCTTCATGTGTTGCTGACTTGACCAATGCCAATATTAGCATAGGAGTCCAACTCATACCTTTAAATTCTCCAATATCGAATTTAAGCCAAACGCTTTAACCGACTGAGCTATTCTGTCAAAGGCAACTCTAACCAATTGAACTATTCTGTCAAAGGCAACTGTTGCTTTTGATAGAATAGCTCAAATAGGTTAGAGAATTTGCCTTAAATTCAATATTGGAGAATCTAAAAGTGTGAGTTTTACTCCTATGTTAAAACTATCACTAGTCAGACTAGCAATACCTGGAAAAAAGTGGAGGATAATACTATTCAAAACATTGTGTAATTACTAACCTGTGTTGCTTATATTATTATGAACAAGTTGTTTGCATTTCAAAAGTTTAAATAAAGTTTAAAATTTTCTCTACATTCAACATTTTCTAATAGATGATGAAAATAGTCCAACATATTAATATCACATCGGATATTAGTAAGTTTGAACATAAAAAATAAAGTTGTTTGAAGAACTGAAAGAAACTTTTGGAGAAGAAAATAATACATGCAGATATATATATATATGTGTGTGTAAGTTTTTTTATCAATGCATCTTTTATTTTTAGCTCAATCCTATCACAATTATCAGTCCAGAACTCAAACCAGCTTCGCACATTACAGATACATTAGAAACAAATACTTTTTCAAGTAATCCATATAGCACGTTATAACTTAACTTTATATACACAGTCTTTTTGAGGTACTTAAATTGAATTTCATACAATATATATTTCAAACTTTTACTGAAACATAGGATCAAAGACGTGAAAAATATTAAATGACCCCCAAGATGCACATTTCATGCTGAACCAGCACTCATCAGTTGGCCCATATCACAATATATTTTTCATCATAAGTTCAGTAAATATATAAATAACAAATTACTATAGTTTAATTGACAGGTTTCAAATTTTCTGAACAAACTATTTATGGAAATATTATTAGACCAGACATTTTCTAAAGCAAAATCTCACTTAATGAATAACATATCTGCAGTGTTGTAGAGATATTACCACCTGAATCTCTTGCCCATGTTGACAATTTTGATAATTTTCACTAAATCACTCTCATGCAAGGTAGGGACTTGTTTTTATCTACTTTTAATATCTTGTGGACAAGTAGACAATTATTGCACTACAATATATATTTGCAAGTTTTTTAATCAGTGCATCTTTTAACTTTAGCTCAATCCTATTACAATCCATCTATCAGTACAGAATTCAGGTCAACTTCCTACACTGCAAATACATTAGAAACAGTAATCCATATAGGGCATGTTACAATTTAACTGTACATACTTAATTTTTCTAAAGATAGTTAAACCTAACTTAATATAATATGTATTTAAATATATTTCATAATTCTATTCCATCACATATTACTGAAACATATGATCAAAGAGATGTAAAAAAGATAAATGATCCCTAAAATATGCATTTATGCTGTGTCAGTACTCATCAGTTGGCCTAGATCACAATCTCTTGCACATAACTTCACCACAAGTTCAGTATATATATATATATATATATGTGTGTGTGTGTGTGTGTAGAGAGAGAAAGAGAGATATATATATAACAAATTACTATAGTTTAATTGGCAGATTTCAAATTTTCTAATTTACAACTTTGATACAAACTACTTTATAAAAATATATTAATTACTTTTACAAATCATTTATTAGGCTATACGTTATCTATAGATCAAATATATACCTTAAGTCTCACTTAATGATTAATATGTCTGCAGTATTATAGAGGTATGAGCACCTTATTTCAAAATTTACATTAAATATTTATAATAAATATAAAATATATCGAATTTTATTTAAGTGTATTAGAGCTCCAGTCCTAACATATGTATTGAGATATTATGATTGAAAAAGACTATTTTTATCGTAGAAAAAATAAATAAAATAAAAAAATATTCAAAGAGAAACTAAAAAATATGCAATCTAAAAAATATATGGGTGGCAGCCTATACTACTTAGGAAGAGATGAGTTAGTTTAGTCTATGTGAAGAAAAAAGTGCATTAAAATATGAGATATAAATTATTGCAAAAAAATAAATAAATAAATAACTGGATAATTTTTAAAAAATGCCATAAATTAAAAAAGTGATAAGTTGTTCAATAATGAGTAATTATAGATATTTGAATAGAAACATAAAGAGAATCTTTGGTCTACAAAGAAGAGGGAATTTTATTATATGAAAATAAATGGAACAATATTTTCAAGACAAAGATATAATCTTTAAAAACTAAGGAAAGAGTAAACGGAATAATGTAGAGAATGAAAACTACAGAATATAAAAATAAAATAGAAATTATGTAATTTTTGAATCTGTTTTTAGGAAAAAATATGAAGACTGTTAGTATTGAGTTTTTACAAGAAAATTTTGAGATATTAATGAACATAAAACTCTTAAGTATTCATAACATATTTCATATAAAAAAGATATAAAAAAGAGTAAATTAATGAAAATCACAAAAATTATATAATAATAAAATATTTGTAAATTGTGAGATATATATTTCTACACTGATAAAATATGTTTGTAAAATAGTTTCAAAATAAATACAATTTAATGGGGAAAACGGTTTTTTTACAAATGTTATGGTTTATCAATTGAGAGACAGAAAGAGGCTTCCTACTCTGAAAGGAGGCAAACAAATAAATGAAACCTTGTGATGTCAAAATGCTAATCATTTTTATATGAACTAAGATCTCGAATTTCTCATTTATTGTGACCAGATCTAGGATAATTATGGAGAAGTAATAGCCAGTGAAGACAATGCTTTTGTGGCAGTTATGAGCTGCTGAAAAAAATGGATTGGGAAACATCATATGAAAATGCAGATTAGTTATAATGCATAAAAGAAGAAAGAATGAAACACAAATAACCCAGTCAGCCCAAAGTGGCAATGACTTCCTTTGCTATTACATTAAGATCATTTTTACTGTTACTTACTTAAAGTCCAAATTTGTACTTTTATGCTTGTTCTTTATAAAAGTCCAACTTTGTATTCTATTATTTATTCATTAAATTATGCAACTTTTTTATGATGTGGTTTTAATATTGCTTTTATAAAACTCAACATTTACATATACTTAAATTTTTATCCAATTTAAAATAAAATATATACAATTTATTTTAAACGGGATGATGGAAACTATGTACTTAGTTTGACTTATTGTCTATATTCTCTTGTTGGTATAATTTCATCAATCTGTGTATTCTTGAATTTCTCAAATGTGATCCTTGTAACTCATGGGATGCTACATGTACGCTCCCAATTGAATTTCACAATTTACTGTTTTCCTTGTATTTATGCTGCTTCTGTAAATAAAGTTCACTTTTGAAATAAAAAATATACAATTTAATATTCGTTTTATAAAAATAAATAACAAATTGGAAGAGAAAAATTGGACATCAATTTTCACTTAGGGATTTATATTTTCAGTATGGCTCAAGTCACTCTATGTGGTATGGAAAGGCAACAATTAAGACAAAGATGAGAATAGAGCACATACCATATCTGTATCAATAAATAATTATGAACACAGTAAATATGCAAAGAATAAGTATCAGAAGTCAATATCATTTAAATATAATAAGTGATAAACATAACATAAGTAGCAAATAATCACCAACACTCATCCTTTGTGATTGTATTTTTAAAAAATCATAATCTAAAATGTTATGCTAATCATCATCAAGAAAATGACAGATTTTTGGTATAGTATTATAAAAACAATTACCAATATTTTTGCTGCATGCATGAACATACATGCTAACATAATTATCAAATTAAATGTTTCAAAAATTTTGGAATCATTATATTAATTCTGATCATCATCAATCCTAGTTATCATCATAAAATCTATGAAGTGTGTTCATCTAAATTATACACCTATATAGACACTAAAGATTGCAACTTGATAATAGAGATTAAAATTATTGATATAAAAAACCTATTTAGCCTTGTACATTATTACATTTATTATTTAAGTAATACTTCTGGTACAATTTGAAATTTATGATTGCAGTTTGTAATATTATAATTGACTATTTATTAGTCTGCATTGAGAATATGTTATATTTACTTGTTTAAAGAGATTTGTTTAAACTTCTTTGTATCAATAATTTTAATCTCTGTGGTTAAGTTGCAATCTTTAGGGTCTATATAAGTGTATTAGACCATTAATAAAGGTGGAATTCCACCTTTGTTGTTATAAGGAGGTTGCTTTGACAATAGTTTGAAATTGTTAATTGTTATTGATATTGGGATTGTCTAAGTGTTGACTGATTTTTAATGATATTTATATAACAGCTAATTAAAATTGTAATCTAAAAAATTTAATAAACATTATGAAGAAATAGCAAAAACAAAGAAAAATATCTAGCTGTCCAGTCTTCAAAAAACTATGTCAATTTTATGTAAATTATTATTAAGAAGTATTTTTTTAACAAAATAATTCATTATACCACTATTAATTATCTACAGATCTTTAATTATTACAGATCTTTAAGTTCAAAAAAAAAAATACTTGAGTACCATTTTTGTAAAATTATATCAATTAAGATTAGGTTTTGAGATTTGTATAAGGCCTTTTTTTTTAATTTTCCAGTTTCTGTAATAAAAATCAGATTTGATGAAAAATAAAGTTCAATTACTATATTAAAGTAATATTCTGGCATGTGTTTAATTCCATAATTGGACTGTTTCAAATCTACAGATTTTGTTAACTTTATATTACCTTTCCATCTAATTGCAGAATCATTCCATTCCACTCTTTTCAAAGTTTCATCATAAGTTCCAATTTTAACCATAGATCCATCTATAAAATAGTAATACAATAATTTAAATATTAATTGTGTTAAAATCAAGCAAATATTTCTAATTTTAAATAATTGTTTTCTTAATTAAATTTATTATTTTTACTTTTTTTTCATTATTTTTTTAAAAATATAAATTATAGAGGTTATAATAATTAAATTTGTAAAGCTATAAATTTTTATATTGTCTCTGAGCATAGCCATAAAAAGACACTTTAAGTTTGAGTTTGAGGCCGGACTATGAGTTTAACTAATATCACCTTAACTTACTGAACTAAATATCGCTATCATAAAACTCAAATATTTACCATTTAGTGATTTTCATAAAAGATTTTCTAAGTCATTTCAATGTTTTCAGAACTGATATTAATGAATAAATATGAATAGATTGTATAATAATATTTTATGTTAAAGAATAAAGAAATCTCAACTTTTGAAATACACCTAAATTTTATAACTATAGTAATTTTCTAACAGTATGTGATTTATTTAACAACTTGTAAGAGCCAATACCAATCAAGATATTTACAGATGATAGATGATTATAGACATAAATATATTTCATATGTTTTGCATGAGTAAGTACTGTATCTTTTTTAAAAATTTACACTAACTCTAAGATGGTTTGCTAAATTATTTCAACAATTTTTAGAATTTATTTTACTTATCGTCTTCGGAAGTGATGTCTATTTACATATAAATTCAGATAAAATTAAAATAAAACACTTTTTTCTTATTTGGCTAACTAAAAACAGCAATGATGAATTAATCTGAAGATAAGTAGCATTATTATTTTTTACATATTTTATCTAACATTTTGACCTTGACAATCATAACAAAAGAAAATTTCTTATCTTTTAACAATGCTCTTTTTTATACAATTTATAAAAAAAGAGAGAAAACTTTTTAATATAGTTATAAGTATATATGTCTGATATGCCTATATCCTGAAGTTCAAAATCATATTAATGAAAATAAAGAAAGTCTGTTGGTTATGAAAAATGCACTTATTTATAAGTATGTTTAAAAATTTACCTCAAACATAGATTGAGGTAATTAAGCATAAGTATATTGCAACAAGGAATTGACTATTAATGATAGATTGCTTTTTTCACTCCGCTAACACAATTTCTTGTAGCATCTTAATGTTCAGAGTTTTATCGTAACTTTGTTGAATTATTCATATCCAGAAAATAAGTATGGAAGAACTTTTAAAACAAGTTTTATAGTGAACAAGAGAACAAAAAGAGACTAATAACATAATTATATTTTTATATTGGACTATTTCCATCATCTAATATGTGTATTGAATGTCTTTAGAAAAATTTAACTTTATTTAAATATTCCAAATATATTCAACTGTTAATAATAGCACATCAAACAAGTTAGAAATTTCAAGAGGTATTATTCTCCTCTCTTCTTCAGGTGTTGCTGACCTGACCAGTGACAGTACTAGCATATGATTCGAACCTGGGTACTTATATTCTTGAGTATTGAGCTTCAAGGTAAGGCTCTAACTAACTGCACCATTCTGCTAAAGGCAACAGTCTGTAGTAATTTCATATACTTATCTATGAGATTCCTCCTGATTGCTCCACTTTTTCTAAGAACAAAGTTGATTAGTGTTTTCCATACATTATGTATAGTCACATCAGAATGGCTTAGGGGATTTTTTGCCATTGTATTGTGAGCAGCTTCTTTAAATTTTCTTCTTTGTCCCTTTTCTTCTCTATCCAATATTTTTGTATTTTCCCAATTGAACATATGTTCATTCAATGACACATACATGTTCTGCTACCTTAGACATATGTTTTCTCTCTTCTAATCATAATTTTTTCTGAAGACATTCAATACACATATTAGATGATGGAAATAGTCCAATATAAAAATACAACTAGAACACCATCATCACAAACTTTCATGAAAACACTAATAACATAATGGCTTGTAAAATTAGCAATATATTATCAGAAATATGTAATTTCATTTCATGTTGCTACAGTCTATAATGGATCATTCTGGTGAAAAGATAAAAAAAATTCTATGGAATAGTAAAAGTACTAAATGAAAAAAGTAACATCTAATAAGCTTTAATGTTAAAGTTGTCATTTATATACCTAGAAAGTTTGTTTTGAAATGGTGATGAAATATTTTACAACATTTGGAGAATTTTTTTTATATAATTCTTTATTTAAAAGCAATTTTTAAATAAAAAAACAAAGAATCGTATTAAAAAATTAGACTGCAAATTGATAAATTATTACACCAAATTTATGCCACAAATGTTGATAGGATCAGTAAAGCAGAATCACAATTGAAATTTTGTCACAATCTAGTTCAGAACAAGATTATATAATATGAACTTGATCATGAACCCTGAGGAATTAATGGGACCATGAGACTAATTGGTGTTTTTTTCTTTTGGGTTTTGCTTTAATTCTCAGTCTCAAGGGCAGAGGCGATGGCCATAAAGGGTTTGTTGATTGGTGGGATCGGTCAGCGATCATTGCTGCACCAAGGTTTGGGGGTGATCTGGCAAGGTTCTCATGGCCCTCCCTGATTCAGTTGGTGTTCCAGACATGCTGAACTAATGTTACACCCAGATAAATTGCAACCCACTTACAGCGAGGGCCAAAGTGGTTTAACCTTGTCCAAGGAGTGGGTCTGGGTTCTCACTAAACTGAGTTCTGGCTGATGGGTCATAGATGGAGTCAGGGGGGTGCCTGGGGACATGCCAGGTGGGTTGAGAATCGATTGTCCCACATAGACATTGCTTCGAATGGACGTTGCATCCCCTTGATTGACTGACATTTGAGCTGTGATAATTCATGTCCCTGTTTTTTTGTGTGTGTTTTTTTCTAGATGTTTGTACTCCGAATGTTTTTTTTTTTTTCAGATACCTGTAATACCTAATCTATTGGACAAGGTGGTTGTATTGTTTTGAGCGACTGCCCAGTTGTAGAATATAAATGTATCATTTTAGCCTCTATTGCCCATTGCTGCAGGTGACAGAATATGGCCCCTGCACAGGTTAATCATACTTTAGTGACTTAATAAAGTTGCTTTGAAACATAGTCATAAGTCATAAATTTAAGAATTTCAATGTATTGTAATTGACCTAAATGTGAATAAATTTGATTTTGAAAGTAAAAAAGTGTTTTACATTTATTTGAGATATAATTGCTGATTTTTATGTACAATATATATATATGAGTGTGTAAAATTGTGAAAGGAATTATTTTTCATGCATATGCTAGAAAATTGATACGCACTTTTCCGTCAATAATTGTTTTATAACCAGAGTACTTGTCAATTTTCCACCTTATGTGTGAAAAGTAGTTCCACAATTTTACATATATATAAATCGATATATTATTAACTATTACATATATTTCTTGCAAATTTAATGCAATGTATTATATAATGTATATGTTATGTGATTTAAAAATATTTTATATCTTAATGTAAATAATAAGAATATTTTTATATATGGATATATATATATATATATATATTATAGATAAAGATACTTAAGGTTTAAATCTCTGAAACTACAGACATATTTTATTTTTTTATTAGTTGACTGGAATGATTTTAATTTGTTTTATATTTGCTCTATACATTCTATCTCTATAAATATAATCAAAATTTACAATTTATGAATACATTTTAAATAAATAATTTTTTAAATGTTTAAATGTTCTTATTTATGATGAATATCATCATTTTTCCACTCTAATGTTTTCGTGATAAATTGGTTTTGTGGGGCATATAATATTTCGTCTTTATTATAATATATTATTGTGAAAATCGCATTTTCAATAATATGCTTAAAAATTTTAATAAAGAGTTTTAATAATTAACACGCTAAATAAATTTTGCTTCCTATTAAATAAATAAATAAAAAGAACAAGTGTAAGTGGGTGAAAATATTTAAAGAAAATCCGATAATAATCTTGTTTAAACCTTTCATTATTTAAGTACTGCAATTACATATTATGAAATATTGTTTGTATCTCGAGTAATTGTGTTAATTAATTATATCTTAATGAATTTCTGTTGATTGTTAATTTATTAAACTGTGCAATAAATGAAGTGTCTGAGTTTTATGTTTTATTAAAAGCTAGTTCTAATCAGATATATAATGATAGAAATATATAATATTAGGTTTGGTCTTAGTTTAATCACACAAGTATAAATATTTTTATGATGATCACAATTTATGACATCGCACTCTGATTTAAAGTGTTGTCTGCCTAAAAATGTTATAGATATTTAGTGCAAAATAAGCATATATATATATATATGCTATTTATTCACAGAAATCTGATGCAAACTCTTCTTTACTCTTATACCAATAATTGTGATCAATGTTATCAGTACATTTGATGTTTATTTAATTATTATCATCATCATCATCGGTATCGCCACCAGTTAAATATAGTTGTTTATTTTTATTCTCTTATATTCACGTTATTTATAAAATAATACAGCAAACTATAAACATGGACTTATTTAATCATCATTTAATCATCTTTAATAGGTAACATTTTTTCACAAAATATTTCATTACATCATGTACATGATGTCCTAAAAATATATCAGTACATATTGTTACTCCTTTATAATCAGAATAAGCATTTTCACATTTTCAACTGAAATCAGAAGGTTTTTAAAATTTAATATCTTCTATCACAGCTTTATATTTAGCCGTTTTTTGTTTAGAATCAATTCACTTGTATTTTCCCAATGCTTTATTTTGCAATATTTATAAATTTGAAACAGCTAAAACATTAATCTTTCTGAGAATTATTGTGAAGGAAGTTTATACCTATATGGTCTTTCTGAGAATTATTGTGAAGGAAGTTTATACCTATATGATGATGCAAAAATTACATACTTCTCTCATATTTTATTTTCTACAAACATTTATATATATATATATATATATATAATATATATATATATATATATATATATATATATATATATATGAAATACTAATAGTAAACTATGTTTATGATTTAGGGATATCTTGATTAAATGTATCTATTTTGATATTATATATATAAACATTATGTTAAGAAATTTATGCAAAGAAATATCTTTCTGATATTTCTATATGTCAACAAGTACTTTTTATATAAATCTTTTAACATAATGTTTATATATGTAATGTCAATATATGTAAATTTAATCAAGATGCCCGTAAATCATATGCATTCAACAACATGTTAGCATCACTATTATTATACACCTTTTACCTTATTAACTAACTTTAAAGCTTTGAGTTCAAAATGAAAACACGTTTTCAAGTTCATTAGCTTGTATAGTCATATAGATCTGAACTCAGTTTAGCTTCTACTAATAAGGTAAAAGGTGGCTGCTAGAGGGTTGCATTGGATCCTAAGATCTAGCTGCAATGCTCTCAGATTCAAAAGCCACAAGTTAGAAACTAGTCTGGGGATATTGGATGAGTAGGCACTAGATAGGGAGGGATTTTATGCACAAATGTATCCATTGATTACTCTGGCTTGTATTGAGTGGTGCAACTGTATGGAAAGTTTTGACTCTGTATGTATATATATATATATTGTAACGATATATAAATATGTCGTTACATAATTTAAAATAAAAACTTAAAAGTTCGCAAATAAAAATAAAAAACTAAACGCTAAAATTAAAATGTTTGTTAAACGTATATACATTCGCACAGAGGCCAAACTTTAAAAATATTTTTTTTAAAAAAACAAATAAGTATTTGAACATACTTTTTTATAAAAAAGTACAAGATTTAAAAATAAAAACAGGTATTAATTAATGTAATCTGTAAATGGAAATGATTGTTTATGAATTATCGAAAACCAAACTGGCCCTTGGGCTCTTGTATAATTAAAATGATCTGGTGAAATATAGATAAGAAAATAAAGAGAAATTAGCTTGACCAATGGAAGCACTAAGCCTTGGCTCGGACCCTAACAAAAGTAATGGATTAGTGACGTTTTGTTGATTGAATCCATGTGGATAATATAAAAAGGGAAATACAGTTTTTTCTGACAGTTCCAACGTTTTGTGTTTGAGAGATGTGGTAGGACGCACATACCACACTCTCTATTTAAAAAAAAAATGAAAAGACTGTGATACCTTGAACCAGCTATTGCCATCTCCGGAACATTATCTTCAAATGGAGGCATCGCAGGAATTAAAAGCAGAAACCTGGACTATTCTACCATGAGCTATGAACTTTACAAATTAACAGCAACAAAAAAAGGTAATTAAGAACTTTCGTCATTGTTTTTTTTTAAAGATTCAGCTAATTTAAATTTTAAAATGAACTCTTATTTGATTTTCAAATTAATAATTGATTGTTTAAATTTATATAGTGTAGCGTTTTTCGTATTACTTGACCACTATATGCCCCAAATGTATATTTGAGCGTGTGTTGATCAAGCTGTATCAAAATAATAAAAAAAGTTTTATTTTAATTTCACACACAGCTATTTTTCCTGATCAACTTCGGCCTATTGATGGTTGAGAATTATGCTATTGATGAGATCAGCTTTTAATTTATTTGATAGGCGCCAGGTCTTTTTATTCTAAAAAGACCGCTGATATCTGTCGCCAGCATGTCTCGCAAATAAAAAAAAATAAAATATTTTTAAAATTATTGGTCTTAGATTTTAAGAATTGGTAATTTTGCGGTAAACTAGAATTATCTTTTTTTTTAAGATTATTATTCCTGGGCTTATTCAAACATATTGGCAAAGGTAAAGTACATTTTTAAATCTTATTAAACTACTAATAGATTTAATAATAAAAAATAATAACTATTATTAATAACGAACAAATGAAAATTGAAGTTAGAAATATTTTTATTATTATAACAGATTAAAAATCTGTTTAAGTTAAAATGAGGATTCCTAATCAAGTAAATCAGAGAGAACACATATTAATTCAAATATGACACAATCAATAAAATAAAATAATTAATTAAAAAGTTCTGGTATAAACAAAAGTCTCTTGTACAGAAAAAATCAAAGTCTCTATCGGGATTATTTTAAGACTTGTTTGCAAACGCTTAATTTTGTCATAATCGGGAATAAGTAGTCTTAACTTACCGGTAAGCTTTGTGAATTCACGAAGGTTGTAGATAACTATGCATAGTTTTTCGGGGTTGAATTGAGCTCACGGCCTTTGATTATTAGTTGATCTTGGTGCTGGTTCCATAGGCTAGTCGCGTAAGCTTCTCTGTTGTCCATCAGTAATGATGTCAGCTAAAGCTCCGGTCTACTCTCGTATGAATAACTTCTTCATCGTAGAGTGGTCTGGATTCTCTAATCCAAAACCAACCAAAAGAATATCAGCTAAACCAAGACGTTCCTCCAACCGAATCCCTCCTTTTTATACTCGAGGTCCCATTGTCGGACTTCTGCGCATGCTCATATCATGGTGTTTTGTGTTTATAATCTTATATAGTCTTTATCATTTTTCAATTACTAAGTTCTCATTTTTTTATCAAGTTTTCGGCCATGTTTAATTAGCTAAAATATTTTTCTTTTAGCTTATCTTTTTACTTGCTTTTGGAATTCTTTTGTTCTCTCTAATTCTACTTTTATTTCCAGTTAAGTAAAAAAAAATATGAAAGAAAAATGTAACTTTCATTGTACGTTATTTTTAAAAAAATTATAGTCAATTAAAAATCTAAATCTACTTTTATTTTTTTAGCTTCTACCAAATGCCAATATATTTGCAACGTATATAAATAAACGTTACAATAGTTAAGTTTTGCTAAAATCATTTCCATTTTATTATTTTTATTTGTAATAACATTTATTGTAGAAATTATTAAATGCATTACATTTAAGTTGGGTATAGACGTTGCATAGATTCGTTAGCGGTTGATTATGTTGTGGTTTTCACAGTCAATTAGAACATATAAGTCAACAATGTCACTGTGGTGTCTTATGATGAACACCAAAGGGTCTCCTACATTCCCTCAGCAATTGACATTATCGATTGCCTTTGTATTTTGATCGGTTGTGTTTAATTTGGAATGTTTTGACCGTGGAATCTGTGCAGCCGATCTATACTCGACATTATAAAACAAATTGTATAAAAATAATCTGTGCGAATGTATTTAAATGTTAAATTTAAGTCGGGCATGAATGGCTATATAGTTTTGTAAAGTTATATTAAGGGAGGGTAATCTTAGGTTATTCATTTCATAGTTGAATTGGTTCAATGGATTGGATATATTTGTGTAATTGTAGATGTAGTATGAGATCCGCTATGGGCAGGATTATATATATATGCCACACACCTTCTGTTTGCCTATGGATGGGTTTGTAAGATGGCAAAGGACCACAGTCCATTCCTATGGCGTTTTATGTTTATTGTTCTACTCGCCAACAGATGTAACGTTCCTGTTGGTGGAGAGACAACATCTTCTCTAATTCTACTTACTGATCAGATGTACATTCCTGACAGTATAGTATTTTGTGTTGTTGTATTTTTCATGCTACATTGAATACATAAATGTATCAGATGGATTGGCGCCAGTTTGATTGCAAAATTTGTTGCCTAAGGTTAAAGCCAGGAAGAATATTTTCTTTTCAAATGCAGATCCATGTAGTCTATTCATACTTGACTCACTAAATAAATATTAAACTCATGGCTGTAATTTACTTAAATGTAAAACTAAAGTTAATATAAAAATCTAAAATGTTAAACTTATTCCTCAAATTAGAATGATTTTATATGTGCGTAAATAAATATTTTTATGTGTTAATTTCTGGCAGTGGCTTTTATTTATTTATATTTAAGATATAAATTAAGATATAGATTTTTATCTCTGCATCTCCACTGACTTGGGCTAATGATCTGAATATTTAAATAAAGTGGAATCCTAACAGCACGTATCTGCCTACTCTATAAATTTTTCTAGGTTTAAATGCCTAGATGGCACCCTGTAGAGCAGATATCGTAGTTTGCGGTTAGATTCGATCTTCACTTTCTTTCTGATCGTTATAATATATATATATAGTATAAATTATAAATTGTTTGATTTGCATATGAATTATTTAAAATATTTATTTCAAAGCTTAAAATTTTTTTAGTGTTGGATTGAAAATTTAATAGCAAACAAATGATATGTGTTTTTTCATCAAAATATATTTCCTGTTATCAATATATTTTTGGTTTAATCATTAATTAAATAATACAAACTACACAAAAAAAATGTTGGTTTTCCAAACATTGATCAAGTAAATGGTTTGTATCACATAAGTTCATACGGATCAGATGTGACAGCGTTGAATCATGAATTTTCGACTGTGGAGATTTCACTCTATCACTGAAATACACCATCAACAGCATTGACTTATTATTTTTTCCTCCTAAATTGTTTTTTCAAATTGCCTTTGTTCATATTTGACATGCATACTGCAGTATTGTTAAATTATATTTTCAAGTTTGTTTATTGGTTATATTATTTTGGTGAGATTAGTTTCATTTAATTAAATTCCATTGACAATGTTAGTTAATCAATTTCCTTTATAATTTTTTTGATCTGTCTTTAATTAGATTAATTTTTGGGTGATTAATATAAATTATTTTTAGATTTCAATTCCCATACAGTAGTGGATAGGTCATCACTTGTCATACTCAGAGCCTAAAATTCAAGCTCACACTAAAGGATTCTTGAAAAGTTTTCAAATTACAAGTATTATTATGGTTTTTTCAGGTAGTAATTCCATGACAATCCAACTAATTATTTATACTGAGAAATAAATTAATTAGATAATAAAGATATTAAATTACTTTGGGATGATCAGACATTTATGATGTGTTGACTGTGAAAACAAACAATATCATAATATTATATATTTTGGGGTAATGATGTAAATATAGGGGATGTAAATATAGTGTCATGTTTCTATAGGAAATGAGAATATAACTAAAAATCTTGACTTCTATCTTGTCCAGTTTACTTCATTATTTTAATTTTATTCCAATGAATATTAAAGCTAACCAAAATCTCATAAAAATAATACTGAAATTTTTAGGTAATAAAATTTTTTTATTGCTGTCTTTAAAATATGTAAATGTATGGGTGTACATGGGTATAAATATTAAAATATATTTTTTTAAACTAACTCCTTCTTTTTAAAACTTGTTTTTATATGACCATAATCATGAAAATAAATAAATAAGTAAATAAATAAACAGAAAAGAAAATAATAGGTTTTTAATTAAATGTTTTAAAGGATATATATAGATTTTTTTTTTTAAAGGAAATTGTTTCTCTTTGAGTTGTGTTTGTTGGTAATAGGAAAGGGGAGTGAGATACGGTAAATTTTTGGTAATGAATATATTTTGTATTTATTTGTTTTTGTTTTTTGTTTTTTTATGGAATATGTGTTATTTGTTCTAAATATATTTTATTTTATTTTAGTGTGCCTTGAAAAAGACTATATAAAATAGTCGAAACGTTGGATTTTTTTTTTCATGATTATAGTCATATAAAAAACAAGTTCTAAAAAGAAGGAGTTGGTTTGTTTTATTTCTATTTTGGATATTTATGAACTATTTTGAAAAAAAGAACTCTGTGCTTGATATATTAAATTATTTAAAATATATTTCTACGAATTTATTGAAATATACTTGTTATGATATAACCGGGTAAGCAACCAATTAAAAAGTAGCATCACAAACTGAAATCATAATATATTTCTGTCTCACCTATGTCTAAACTAAAAATGGACCCACTATAAATTAGTCATAAAAACTTTATTTGTATGAAAATGGAAAAAAAATCACAACTTTCTAGACGTTTTCATCATAAACAAATTTCTCTCATTACAATTTTATATTTATATCTTTAAAATCCATAAAAGTCTGCAAATTATTATATATAACTTTTTATAGGAAAAACTTGTTTAGTTATTAAAATATCTATAAAGTTAAAATTCTTCCAGCTTTCACGCATATAAAGTATTTGTGATTGACTTAGAACACATACATAATCTAATCTTAAACAAAACCTAAGGTCATTTTTTATTTAAATATTCATGAGAAATTAATCAGTTTTTTAATTGATCTTTGCCTGATTACTTCACGGTTAAAATATATTTAGACAAACACACGGAAATTCCCTATTATCATTTTGATATTTATATCTATAATGTCTGCAAAAACCTGCGAATTATATAAATATATGCTATAATGTTATCCTCCCAAAGAAAATTGACAATATATTGAAAAATATACACAAAATTTTATAAGTATACGGAAAATAAAAATAAAAAACACGGCTGTTGTTACTGACAGAGATACTAAAAATTTATATAATATTAATAAATGCCTAGCACTTTCAACCTAAATACTTATCAAGGCAAAAAAAAAACTATATAAAAACTAATCGATATACATTGAGATGGCTATTATGTAGACTGGGATGAACTAATAGGAAAACTAATCAATTTAGAGTTTACCGCATAAGGAGTACTTTTGATTACATATGTTTCTTTAATTCTATGCTTTTTATCCTGTCTCATACATTAATATCTCAAAAGATTGTGGACAAAAATATGTTCAGTTTATTATAAAAGTATACAAACAATTTATGTGAATATTAGATTAAGCAAAACAGATTATTTCTTTTGTCAAATGAATTCCTAATACAATTTTCTTTTAGAAATAATATGTGCATTAAAAAACTAATACTGATAAATTAAAAAAAATCGTTAAAATGATTGAAAAACAATTAAACATTGGTCATTGCTAGATTATTTGTAAAATAGATTTTTAAATTGTTAAAAATTAGAAATGTTTTACAATGAAAAACAATGATTTTATAAGTGATTACAAAGTAATTAGTAATTAGAATTACTTAATGAAGACAAAAAAGATAGTTTATAATATAAATAAATAATAATTATACTAAGAATAGACGAAATTTAATAATGCCATACTCAGGACTGCCATGTACAGATTGAACAGGGTATAAAGGAGCTTCACTACTGAACATTAGCTAATACACCAAGATAATTAATAAAATTTATAGATAAATAAAATTGTTTACATTTTCAAATCATTTCATCGTTAGAAATATGTTCCGAGACTAAATATTTTTTTATTTAAATATAAGACAAATACTTCTTTACTTAAATTTACTTGTGATAATCACCCAGACTTCAAATTTATAGGTACAAGCTTGAAATTATTGCATATATACTCTTATTATGCAAAACCGAACAGACTAATGCCATTTTATCGTGATAATTAATAAAATTTATATATAAATGTTTAGATTTCCAAATCACTTTATTCATAGAGACACATTCTGGTTGTAAATATTTATTATTTAAACATAAGAGGAATATTTCTTTACTTAAACTTATTGTCGTTTTTCAGGCGCATGGTCTTAATATATTACTCTATGTAATGAGTATGCCTTAACAAATTTAATTATTACAATGTTATATTGTCTTAAAAGATTTCTAAGCATAAGATCTCAACCCTGACTCATTGTAAATCGAAAGATTTTGCGAATGTTAGTGTGTAATAGAAAATGTGGACTTAATCAGTATGGTATTTAATAGCCTTGCGCTCTCAAATCAAAATGCTTTAGATTCTCCTATGTAATTAAAAAAGTAAGTTTAAGATAAGATGCCACCCTTATCTTTTAAATAAATCTTGTGTTAAGATTTGTAGAGGTCCCTACTGTCGTTTTTCAGGCGCATGGTCTTAAGATCAAAGCCTTAATATATATATATATATATATATATATATATATAGTACTTTAAACTTATTGTGGAAGTTTCTCTAGCCTCGCAGTATATTTTATATATACTGTGTCATTGCACAAAACTGGACAGTCTAATGTCCTTTCATCACTCTAATAAATTTTTTTTTTAAATAAAAATGTTTAGATTTCCTAATCATTTTTTAAATATCCTAATTTATATAAAATGTAATAGTATTTATGTACTTTGCCTACCAGAAAGCTTGTCATCTGTTTTATTTTATATTATCCATTTTCAGGGGCTGCCAACACATAAACAATATGGCTGACTCTAAATTATTGTACTCAATATTTATATTTTTCTTATTATTAAATGGTTGTAGTCAAAAACTTTTTTATTGTAAATGCAGTAAAGAAAAGAAAAATAAAACATGATTAAGTGAACTATATCAAAGATGTAGACAACCATCAGTTTTACTATCCTGTAATTTTGAAAATATTACACTAAACATACAAAAACTTCAATGGGTTATAACTGAAAATGTTTTAATAAAGATTTATTATACCAGCTGTAAACTAATCTCAGTGCACTCACAAATGATGTTTTGGAGCCTTCTAACCACATTCCTTTCCAAACAGATAGGTTCTTAGTACATGTTTGCACATGACACTACCATTGCATCTCCATTTGGAGGTAAAGTGAAATATCATAGTCATTATCACATACTTTTCAGCTGGGAATTATCCTACAATTTTAAAAATATTCCACTGCATCTTGTTCTGTCAATTAAAGATTCTAAATTCTAATCATATTTCCAAAAATGATAATGTAAAAAATAAATGTTTAAAAAAATCAGCATTATGTTAACGAATGTCCACAAAAGAAACATTAATTTTAACCAGATGTTGACTGTTTTCCTCACATTAACATTTGGACATTATGTTGTGAATGGAATTTACAAAAAATATATTTGAATTTTTTAAAATTAACATTCAATTCAGAAATATTTATTAATATTTTTAAAGTTAATGAGCAATACATGTTAATTTTAAAAAATACGAATACAATTTTTAATAAATTCTATTCACAGCATAATATCCAAATGTTAACACAAAGTGAAGAGATAACATGTGGTTAAAATTAACATTATTTTTTGTTGACATTCATTAACATGTGCTGATTTTTTTTATCATTTCTTTTTTCCATTATCATATGTTAATGAAAACCCTTATGGCAGTATCATGTGCAAACATATTCTAAGTGCCTATCTGTTTGAAAATGTATATGGTTTAAAAACTCCATGACATCATTTGTGAATGCAATGAAGTTAGTTTACAGATGGTGTAGAAATTTACATTAAAAAAATTTTTAATTACAATCCTTTGGATTTTTGTATGTTTCAGTGTAATGTTTTCAAAATTATGGGATAGTAAAAGTGTTGTCTGTCCACATCTTTGTTGTAGTTTGTTTAATCATGTTTTAGTTTTATTTTCTTTACTGCATTTTTAATAAAAAAGTTTTTGATTACATCCTTTTGGACTTTTGTGATTATTATTTTGTTTATCATATTGTTTATACCATTTGTTGGAAGTCCCTGAAAATGGATAATTTAAAATAAAATGGGTGGCAAGCTTTCCAACAGGCAAACTATATAAGTATCATAATATTATATTATTAATAATAATTTATTTAAAAATAAAATATATTTTAAAAATATTGCCTCATAATTTACAATAATTCTGCATATGGGGAAATTACCTTTATCAATAATGCTTTACAAATTCTAAGTGTGTTATTCACTTGAGACTACTGGTAGAGTGTCTGCCTCTGAAATGTCAGGTATTGGTTTGATGCTGCCATGTGCCAACATTTTTTAACCATGTTATCTTTCCTTTTTTGTTATTACTGTCCTGTATTACCTTTTTATAAGTTTTATTAAATAGCCTTTCCTATTTTTAATAATGATATTGTCTTTTTTTAATGCAGTATTAGTTTTTTACTTGTTCTCTAGCTAAAAACTCATAATTGACCTATAATTTCTAATATGGTGCAAATCTAGGCAAAACAAAATATTTAATTCTTAACAAGTTTCATGATATAATTTATGAATAAACAACATAAGACACAAGAAGTTTTAATGGCTTCTAACAATATAGTGAATAAACAATCTAAATAAGAAAACTTACATTTTTTCCTGACTAAATACCTAATTGTCAAACTCCATAATAAAGTGTATAATATATATATATAAAATACATATTTTGCGGGTTCATCCGTGTTAAAAACTTTTAATACCAATACACTGACGTTTCGACTTGGTCACACAAGCCATCCACAGAGTTATAAAAAGGTAGAAAGACGGTTGTAGAGGCGCTACAATCACTGGTTTGAATAAAACATTAAAAATCCCACCAATAGCAAAAATGTTAAATTTAAGAATGTTTTTTAAAGAAATCTTTCCAAATAGGAGGAAGTTTGCACGTATCATCTCGCTTATTGATACAATCTGGCCTTTTAAGTATCTCAATGGCTTCTCTGATTTTGCATTGGTAGAGATTATCACATCTGGATATGATCCTGGTACTAGAAAAATCTATTTTATGACCTGAATCTATAGTATGGAGTGAGAGTGCTGATGATGATGAGTGTTGTTTAACTGCATTAGCATGCTCATCTCTCCTAACACTGATGCGACGATTACTCATACCTATGTAAGAAGCTTTACAATTTTTACATTAAATCTCATGTAAAAATTGTAAAGCTTCTTACATAGGTATGAGTAATCGTCGCATCAGTGTTAGGAGAGATGAGCATGCTAATGCAGTTAAACAACACTCATCATCATCAGCACTCTCACTCCATACTATAGATTCAGGTCATAAAATAGATTTTTCTAGTACCAGGATCATATCCAGATGTGATAATCTCTACCAATGCAAAATCAGAGAAGCCATTGAGATACTTAAAAGGCCAGATTGTATCAATAAGCGAGATGATACGTGCAAACTTCCTCCTATTTGGAAAGATTTCTTTAAAAAACATTCTTAAATTTAACATTTTTGCTATTGGTGGGATTTTTAATGTTTTATTCAAACCAGTGATTGTAGCGCCTCTACAACCGTCTTTCTACCTTTTTATAACTCTGTGGATGGCTTGTGTGACCAAGTCGAAACGTCAGTGTATTGGTATTAAAAGTTTTTAACATGGATGAACCCGCAAAATATGTATTTTATATATTTAACCCGTGCAAATCTTCGTTTTAACATATATATATATATATAATGACTTAATTATTAATAAGTGTTAAAAAATAATATTATACAGGAGGTAAATATATTTTATTGAACAAAAATAAGTGAAATTATCTTTTTTAATAGAAAATGTAAACAAGATTTCTGTGAATGAAAAATAGTGAAAGGGTTTTTAAAACAAAGAATCTTTTAACAAAAAGGCAAATGGGATCAAAAATAATGAAAGGATATTTAGAACAAAGTTCATTTTAACAAGAAGATATGAATGGGTTGTAAGAGTTTTATCAGTCATGTTATTTAAAATTGATCTACTTTGGATGGTACTAATAAAATATTAAAGTTATATAAACAATAAACAATGTAAGTATAAAAATTTAAAATATTAGATTATATATGTAATAAATTATAATTATTAAAAGTGGACAACACCACATAAAAAATTAAATAATAATGTAAATATTTTATCATTGAAGGAATATAATTTTGATAATAAAAATGTAAATAAGTTTATGCATGTGAGATTTTCAATGGATTTTTAAACAAACCGGTATTAAGGTTAAAAGAATTACTAAGTAGCAAGAGAGCAGGATGGAGCTCAAAAGTGAAGCATTCCAAAAAATCATATTCTGGATGTATGTACCATTTGGTAAATAACATATATTATTTAATTATTTATATAATATCAGAGTTGACCCAAGGAGGGAAGATTTGTGCAATGGAGAGGAGCAGTGCAAAATTTTCTTATTTGCAGATATTTCCTAGCTGTACTAGAATTTTTGAAGGATTGTCCAAAAAATAATATAAAAACATTTGACAAAAAAAAACAATTTCAAATTTACTAAATTAATATATAAATAACTAGAGGGATTTGAACTTAAGATTTTCAGTCTATAATCATCCTCTGCTCCACCTTAAGCAACCAGCCCACATGATCATATACATCATATTTGTCAATTATTTGGGATGGAATAGAGAACAAATATAGACTAAAAGTCCTAAGTTCAAATCCCTCTAGTTATTTAAATAAAAAAATATTCAGTACACTGAATGAATAGATTAATTAAATAAATATTTTTGTTTTAAGATGTTATTTAATTATTGTATCAAAATTATTTTTAAAACAATATTCTTCTTGTTTATTTTATAGAAATAAATGAATAAAACTTATGATATTTATAAAATACAGAACAGGTTAAATGACTAAAGCTATATTTTCAAGTTTTTTTTTTTTTTTTTGTAAAAGCTTCTTTTATTTTACAAACTTTATTTCACAGAATGAGGGGAGTGCTAAAATTTACCTTGCACAAAGGCGTTTTTTAATCATGCAGTGAACCTGGCTGTACTTTTAACTCTATTTTACTTTTTTTTTCTAGTAGTATTTATTTTTGAATCAAAAAAATGGTTTACTGTATTGAAAAAGCCTCATAATGCAGAATTTCATCATCAGCTATGGTCTCAGAAGTAATATAATTTTCTACTTCTTCTTAGACTAAATAAACTCGATATTTTTTCAGGTAGCTTACTCATAGTCAGCCTAACTTTTTTTCTTTAAATCCACTATATCTTTCATCAATGAGAAGTTGATGATCCTGGTAATTTTTTCTACTTTCTTGTTTTTTAAAGGTAAAATATTAAAGATACTTGGTCTTATTTATAATATAATATATATGCTTTATCAAACTTTAAAATTACATAAATTATTTTCCTTAAAACATCCACTCTATTATTCTGTTCCAATGCCGTCTCTTAATATGTAAATGAAAGCTGGGATAATCATGTGATGCTTTGTTTATCTGAATCCTATGTCTGATAACTTGACAATATTATCTCACCATTTGATGCTATTTAACTATAAAGGAAAATATATATCCTTATCTGCATTATAAAAGCTATTTATACCAGAAATTATTATAATATTCCATCAATGTAATAAAAAATTGCTGATAAACTGCTATTAAGTTCACCTAATCATAAATGTAAAAAAAAACAGTTTTTAATAAATGTATAAACATAACAAACATACATACATACCTTGAAGCTGAAATATAAAAAGTTGACCAAATCTATTGCCATGGGAATCAAAATTAACATCACCCTAATTAAAAAAAATAATATTAAAAAATTATCCATAAAATATTCTTCCATAAAGTAAACAAATTACAAAATTATTACATATATAATTTATTAAATAGATGTACAGTTTAGATGGCTAACCAGCAGACCAGAAATATATGACTACTGCCGTGATAGTTTCTATTATTTGGTACAATTTTTATATAGATATAGTGATACAAAAATTTTATATTCTTAAACTTAAATTAAATATAAACTATATATTTTATTTAATTATAAATTTAAAGTGAACTGTTCCATTTATATACAAGTAAATACTTCAAAGTTTCAAATATATATAAAGTGTCAACTATGTGTACCCTCTTAGAGATGAGCAAAAATGTTTTATACTTTATGTTATTTGCAATAATAATTCTGCAGACTCAAAAATTAAATATTCATGAATTGATTCTGAAGTGAAAATAAAATTTTTCAGTTTGATCACTCAAAGGAAGTGTTATTATTACTTTATCACACTGGTGCTCAAAGATCACGTGAGCTCTAAGAACAAATTATATGATTAATTTTCTACTTTGAAAAACTCTATTTTCTCTTTCCAAAATGATGACCATCATTTACTTATAGAGGTTTTCTTAATAACAGTTGGAGATTTTATGTTTTGATTATTATTTTGTGTTTTGTATAGGCATGTATGATCTGCAAATAAATAATCAAAAACCAAATTAATTTGAAAAAAGTTTTAACAATAATTTAATTTACACCATCTATATAATTTTTTTATAATATTTCTCAATCATCTGTTTAATGAAAAAAACTGATCTTTGTTCCATCGTGACTGAGATTATCAGCAGCCTGGAACCGAGTTCAGAGCCTATGTAACATAGAAATGCAATTTGAAACTCAATGGTAAAAATTTAATTTTATTTAAAAGTATAATAAATTTATATAATTAATTAGTTATTTATATCTTTTAATGGTATTTAAAAAAAGATTGTTAAATAATTTTTATTAAAAGCTCTGTCTTGTCTATTAACATCAAACTGAGAGAAAGGATATTTATTAATAGTAATATGTTGATCTATTTCTATTATCTGATATCAATAATTAAATTTCCTTAGAAAAGTTCGAGCTTGATTTAAACTAATGTTTTGAATGGAAATATTCTTTTCTTCAGTCATTTCTGGCTTGTCAGTGTTAGTATTAACATGAGAATTGTATCTTAACTTTTAGATTTATGAATATTTAATAGGATGTTTTAACCAACTAGGCAATTTACAAAAGGAACAATTAAAAAAAAATTTCATACATTTATCCGTGAGTATCTTCTGATTTTTCCACTGTTTCGTAAAGGTAAAATTAATGAATATCTTCAAATGTTGTGAATTCTGGTCCTAGTTTGATTTATGGAATTATTTGCCATTATCACATGAAGATCTTCTTTGACTTTACTTCTGTACTTTTTTATCTCTACCCAATATTTTTGCTTTTTGAGTATGTTTTCATTGTACATACATGGTTTCCTACTTTAGATAATCTGCATTTTTTTCTTTTTTAATTATCAGTTTGTGCTCTTTTAGTCACTTTTCAATGGAAAGAATTGTCTCATCAATATACATTCTTCCACATACCATTCAATTTTTTTTCAGCATTTCAAGTTTAGATTTTGTAGATGTTAGGATTCCTTGTAGTGTGCTATATATTTGGAAAGCTGTTTTAATGTTATTATTGATTGCATATTGTTTTAGATTGTTTATTATTTTTGGTTTTATGAATGCACTATAATACCAATAAGATCTTTTTTTTCTTCCAAGTTACTAGTTTTTGAACAAACTTCCTTTGCTGTATTCCATCATGACATTATAGCTTCATGTTTTGTATTTCTATCTTAACTGGATGTGTATAATGAGTATTTTTCTGTAAGGGTTTTTTTTGTAAACTGTAGCTTTGATTTTTTTATGAGGGAGACTTATCACAAAAACATTTAAGAATGTCATTTCTTTTTGTTTTGATTCTATTGTAAATTAATTAAAGGATTACGTTATTAATGTGCCCAGAAATTATTTGTAATAGTATTTTACTATATAGTCATATAAATAACATATCATCAAGATAGTAAAGCCAGACTTTAGATGAATATGGATTAGTATTAATGATTGTAGTTTCAAGTTCTTTTATGTAAATGTTGCTAATAAGAAATAACATTGGTAATCCCATAGCCATGCCTTGATTTGAAAAAAATCCCTGTTTTATTCAAAGTAAATTGTTATTATGCCAAATGTTAATAGTTTCACTATTCTATTGAAAAAATAATTGTTCTGTTTTGTAAACTATTATCAGTATTTAATCTTTTTAGACAATGCTTCATCATTAGTTACATTTGTGAATAAACTTTCCACAATAAACTTACCAATATATCACTTGTTTCAATTTTCATGTTCTTGATTAATTCCCAAATTGCTAAAAATCCCAAACAAAAAACTTTGTCTAATATGCCAAATGACAGAAAACTTTGAGAAGAAATCTTGACAAGTTTTGGAAAAATAATTTTTTAAAACACATAATAGGTCTAAATGAAAAGTGATCCTCATGGTTTTAAAATAGATTGTAAAGATGAAGGATTTTGCTAAAATATTATGTTAATTTACTATTTTCTGAATTACTAAAATAAAGGAATAAAATATCACACTGCTTTATTACAAGACTCCAGCTTATATAGTGTTGTTTTAGCAACATACTGATGTGATGTTATGTGATGTATTGTAGCTACTCCTTAAACGAAGTCAAAAACCTCTCAGCAATTATACCAAGAAAAACTTGTTAGCTACTTAATTTAGTCTAATTTTTCCCATATTCTGCTCCATCACATTTCCACAACATAATCTTTGTCAACTCTACAGCCTTTATATCTAAATCCCCCTTATCTTTTTCCAAACCCAGCATAAAAACCAATAATCTACTTTCTGTATAATCACTTTTTTCATATTTATTTTCCCATAACTTCATTATATGTGCCCTTTCTGTTTTCAAGCATTTACATTCAATTAACAAATGCCTAATATTTTCTATTCCTTCCTTACATAATTTACAGACTAAATTACCCATATTTTTCCATTTACACCTACTCTATGCTGCTGACATCTATAATTTATTTGCTCAATTTTAAATCCATGATCTGATAATTTGTTTTTGATATATTCAAATAAATGGTAGCTTTTATAACTTACATAAAAAATAACAGTACTTGCAAATTATATTCATACAAATGTTATTCAGTACAAAACTAAAATTAAATTAAGTACAAGAATAATGTTTATTAATAATAAATTTTTTAATATGTAGTTAGATAAAATATATTCACACGATCAATTTTAAATGAAAATTTTTATAAATGCTAATTTCACACAAAGTAAAAATTCTGTCATCATAAATCTAAATTATTTATGATTTAAAAAGAGGGGGAAATGATTTTATGCATTATGCAGTTAATTATCAATTTTATATGATCAAATATTACTAAAGGCAGATTAAAAATATTGTTTATTCTGTCAGTTTTAATCAATAATTTCATCATTTGTTTCTGTCATATTCAAGATAATGGTGGCTTTTATGGCAAACACAAAAAATAGAATAATAAAAAACAAAAAGATTTAATCACTTATATTAGTAAAATATTTTTTCATCTAATTTCTATTTAATTTTGACTGTATTTATGTAAAATAAATAAATTTGTAAACTATTGCTTTAAACAAAAATTAACAATGCTGAAAAAAAATTCAAAGCTTATTAGTTAGATAATTACAAAAATAAAATCTTTGATAATAGAATATAAAATGCACCAAAAATACATTGTACATTGTGTTAAATTAATCTTTTTTATTAATTGTCTCATTTTAATTTAATAAATAATGACTTAGGAAATGCCATTATCAATCTAGGTAAGAAAGAATAAAATGATAGACCATAAATTGAAAAATTATCATTAAAAAAAAATACTTAAATGTTTTAATACAATATATATATATATATATATATATATGTATTATAAACATGGACTCCTTTAATATATATATATATATATATATATTAAAGGAGTCCAAATATCCAGGGTAACAAAATGAGATCTGGTCTATTAAAGAATCAAAAAATTCAAGTATTGTAAAAATCTCAAATATTCCAGTATCAATAATTATAAGCAAATTAATTTTACAGTTATGAAAAATATTAATGTTAAAACAATTTTTTTTATGGTATTATGATTTTAGTTTTAACTAATATATTATTATTATTTTGGTTTTAAATAATATTTTGTTATTATGGGATAAAACACGCACATACATAATAATATTTTTATATGTGTATAATTGCGAGTGAATGTGAAGTAACAAGTAGTATTAGAATATTAGATTATTTTGTTTCAAGTTAAGTATAGCATTTCAGAGGTAGAAGAGAGGGGGAGAAAATAATGTAAAACTTGTTTCTAAAACTTGCTCTTTCAATTCTACTAACATTTTTTTTTACATTCTACTTACATGTTAGATTTATAAAGTATGTGTGCTAATGAGCAGATAATATTTTTTTCTTGAAATACTTTTCTCATGGAGTGAAAATCATGGTCAATGTAACATCCAACTTAATACAAAATACATTTGAAGGGAAAGGGGGAAGAACTTGAAATTAATCTGAGGATTGTTATATAATCAATTATTATCATTATTAGTATTCATGTCAATTTTCATGTTTCTCTAAAAATTTTATGTATATGTTAGAAATGTAGTAATAAATATTAGTTTGTTTTATTAAATGAGGTGTATATATTTCATTAAGTGTAGTCTTTGTTAAGTGTGATTATTCATCATCATCAATGGTTGAATATTAGTTATTTAAGATATAAGTAAATATGCTATAATTAAGCAATAATTATGAATGTCTTTATAAAAATTAGTTTTATGTTTAGGCTTAGTCCTAGAACTGTAGTTGAAACCCCTGGTCATTATCGTTATTATTATCATCATCAACATCGTCATCAACATTTTAATTAATGAGCTGTTTAACTGTTTAAAAGCCGTAAATAAATATTAATTTCATAATATTTAGTGATCTCTTAGTATTATTATAACCACATCCCATCATCTATTTCATGCAAGGATGAGTGAATTGCCATCCTAAACTAGTTATATATAATCTGAGCTAGTAAACTTATAAAAATATTGAAACACATTTGTTATGTTAAGATCTGAGAAATGATTTATGTCTACTGTGGTTTAAAGATGTTTTACTTTTACCTAAATATTAGTGCGTATAGTGATATGGCTCAAAAAGCAAAATCTCCCATTTTTATTAGAAATAAAGTACCAAAAAGAGGATTCAAACCTGGTACATGTGAAAAGTTATTAGATATAACCATGTCTAGATTCAAATAATCTAGTGGCTAGTGCCCTGCTAGACCATATTCACTTAGTATTTGTTTAAACATGCACATAACATCAAACCAAGAAATGAAAGTGGAGAAGATCTACTGTCTGTATACCTGAGTTATATTTTATTGAATTACTAGTGTACTCACCTCATGTGATTTCATATACCTGAGTTATAATACTTGTTATTAATAATTTGTTTATAATTATTGATGGTGGGATATCTTGAGAAATCCAACGTTATTTTAAATATTATGATCTTATATATATTGTAGACAACTCAGGTATGGTAATAGTTATTTGAACCATCTTTAATTTTGTTACACTGGATAGTTATGTGATCGAACCTTTAATTATGTTACAATGGGCCCATGTTGAGCGCCATTGTAACATAATTAAAGGTTCGATCACATAACTATCCAGTGTAACAAAATTAAATATGGTTCAAATAACTATTACCATACCTGAGTTGTCTACAATATATATAAGATCATAATATTTAAAATAATGTTGGATTTCTCAAGATGTCCCACCATCAATAATTATAAACAAATTATTAATAACAAGTATTATAACTCAGGTATATGAAATCACGTGAGGTGAGTACACTAGTAATTCAATAAAATATAACTCAGGTATACAGACAGTAGATCTTTTCCACTTTCATTTCTTGGTTTGATGTTACGTGCATGTTTAAACAAATACTAAGTAAATATGGTCTAGCAGGGCACCACTAGATTATTTGAATCTAGACACGGTTATATCTAATAACCTTTCACATGTACCAGGTTTGAATCCCCTTTTTGGTACTTTATTTTTAATAAAAATGGGAGATTTTGCTTTTTGAGCCATATCACTATACGCACTAATATTTAGGTAAAAATAAAACATCTTTAAACTACAGTGGAGGTCATTAGACATAAATCATTTCTCAGATCTTAACATAACAAATGTGTTTCAATATTTTTATAAGTTTATTAGCTCAGATTATATATAACTAATTTAGGGTGGCAATTCACTCATCCTTGCATGAAATAGATGATGGGATGTGGTTATAATAATACTAAGAGATCACTAAATATTATGAAATTAATATTTATTTATGGCCTTTAAACAGTTAAACAGCTCATTAATTAAAATGTTGATGATGATGATGATGATAATAATAACGATAATGACCAGGGTTTCAACTACAGTTCTAGGACTAAGCCTAAATAGAAAACTAATTTTTATAAAGAAATTCATAATTATTGCTTAATTATAGCATATTTACTTATATCTTAAATAACTAATATTCAACCATTGATGATGATGAATAATCACACTTAACAAAGACTACACTTAATGAAATATATACACCTCGTTTAATAAAACAAACTAATATTTATTACTACATTTCTAACATATACATAAAATTTCTAGAGAAACATGAAAATTGACATGAATAATAATAATGATAATAATTGATTATATAACAATCCTCAGATTAATTTCAAGTTCTTCCCCCTTTCCCTTCAAATGTATTTTGTATTAAGTTGGATGTCACATTGACCATGATTTTCACTCCATGAGAAAAGTATTTCAAGAAAAAAATATTATCTGCTCATTAGCACACATACTTTATAAATCTAACATGTAAGTAGAATGTAAAAAAAAAATGTTAGTAGAATTGAAAGAGCAAGTTTTAGAAACAAGTTTTAAATTATTTTCTCCCCCTCTCTTCTACCTCTGAAATGCTATACTTAACTTGAAACAAAATAATCTAATATTCTAATACTACTTGTTACTTCACATTCACTCGCAATTATACACATATAAAAATATTATTATGTATGTGCGTGTTTTATCCCATAATAACAAAATATTATTTAAAACCAAAATAATAATAATATATTAGTTAAAACTAAAATCATAATACCATAATGTAACGACCATAGACGTTCGTTACATTGTTTTTTTTATATTTATTAAATATGAAAGTAAATTAAAAAGTTCGCATTTAAAAATTTTCTTTAAGAATTAAAAATTGAAATTAAATATCATCTTAAACTCATATATATTAAATCGCACAGATAAATGAAAAATTATTAAAATAAAACTTTATTAAAGAAAAAGTATTTTAAAACTAAATTTTAAAAAGATTTGGAGATAAAATTATATCTTTAAATTTATCTTTAAATATATTTTTGATTTGGAAAACAGGTTAATTAATCAGAAATGGAAATGATTGTTAATTAGTTAAATGTAAACCAGCATTGGGCATTTAAATGTAAAAACATCGGTCAGATAGGAAAACAATAGAAACTGTTAGCAAATAAGAAGAAATCCCTATGGAATCGGACTGCAGCAAAAGGACCATCGCATCGGTGACGTAATGTAAATTCAATCCTTCACATTAATATAAAAAGGACAAGTTTGGAAATTATTGGTTAGTTAATGATTATTACGATGTGACTATATGTATTAGTACGAAGTTGGAAGTGAAGGGATTGAAGGAGGCGCTTTCAATTCCTTCAGCTGTTAAAGAAAAGGGAGTGAAACATCGTTTTTTTACATTGAGGACCAACTAAATTAAAAAACCTCCGAATGAATAAATAAAACAATGGCTAAATGTATACCAATATCTTAAGGACGGTGTGGGAATTCCCGTTCAAACTTACTAACGACAGATAAAGATGAACTGTTTAAAACCGGAAGAACTTTACAATTAATGAACATTAAATTAAAAACTTTTCGTATTTAAAATAATTGCATTAGTTTCCTATCTGACTAAGGTAGTTAAAATGTTATTTGATGTATTTTTTATTTATTTGTTTAAAATCATTTCCATTTATTTAACTTTGTTCTTTAAGTTTATTTATGATTTCTGTTTTCCGATAAATTAAAATATACCAATGTTAAACTTAAGTCGGGCGTGAATGGCTGTATAGATTTGTAAAGTTATATTAGGGGAGGGTAATCTTAGGTTATTTGTTTCATTGTTAAATTGGGTCAATGGATTGGATATATTGATGTAGTTAGTAGATGTAATTGGAGATTCGCTACTGGCAGAATCGTTTATATATACGCCGCACTCACCCGTTTGCCTATGGAAGGAATTATAAGACGGAGAACGCAGTTCCTTTCTATGGAGTTTTTTTTTATTGTTCTTCTTGTTAGATAGATGTAATATTCCTATCTGATTGAGAGTCAATGTCTTTTCTCAATCTTTTTGGTGCTGCTGTATTTCGAATTACATTGAATACATCGATATATCAGATGGATTGATGCCAGTTTGACTGCAAATTTTAGCCTAAGGTTAAATAGGGATAGAATGTTTATTTTCAAATGCAAATCTATATAGTCTATTCATACTTGACCCTAAATAAAAATGCATTAAATTTAAGTTGTTTATAGATGCTTGCATGGATTGGTTATCGTTAAGTATGTTTTGGGTTTTCATATTTGATCAAAATATATAGACATTCGATAAATAATGATACCTTATGGTGAGTATCTAAAATGTATTTATTCGGATGTCTTGTAAGTTATTGGTGAAAATGCAAGTATCTTATGCTGAATACTAGAGGGTTTCTTATATTTCCCTATGCAATTGTCAGTAATCAATAATTTTGTATTTTGATCGTTTATGTTTATTTTGAAATGTTTTTGACCGTTGAAATCTATGTAACCGATCTATAGCAACATATTATAACAAGCTTTTATAATCCCATCTGTGCGAACTTAATTAAAATGTAAACTTATATTATAATAGAAATTAAAATGTAAATTAAAATCTAAGGTAAAGTTAAAAATAATGTTAAATGTTAAAATGTAAAACTAATACTAAGATAATTTTAAATCTTATATATATATGTGCATAAATAAATGTTTGTATGTTAATTACTGGCAGTGGCTTATTTCATTTATTTATTTTAATATTGAAATATAATTAGATAAGATATTATATTATTAAATCTCTGCTATTCCACTGAACTAGTGGCATGGGCTAACGACCGGAAACAAAATATAAAAAAAAAATTTTTTTTTTTTTTTTGGAGTTTACATTAAGTCTCTTCTCTGGATCATTACAATAGTAACAAATGTAAATATATTAATTTATTAAGCGCAAGCAGATTATATAATAATAATAATAATGTGAAAGGCTGAAACATTTGTAAGATGGCGCCCTGTAATGCAGTTTATGTAAGTCTACATTCTCCGGATCGTTACAACTGGCGAACCAACTCGGGCCGATCTTTAATAAACCACAAATACCCTGAGCAAATTTCATCAAAATGAAATATTTTTATCTGTTTACATATAGTCGTATACTTTAAATCTTATAAAAGCACTGCCAGAAAGAAATAGCACATATATTAAACACGAGAAAGTATAAATAATTTTAAACTGTATTTTGTTAAAAAGAAAGTCAAAAGGTTGCATTTGATATGTTTTTTTTTGTTAATATATATTATGCTTTTATGTGTATAGGTGCGCACAGCCACGTAAGTTTATGATCGAAATGTGGTGCCTTACAATGAGTACCTTTGGGAATTACTTCAGTGTAACCCTATGTATGCATTTCAATCAGTCATAAATAAGTTGGTGGTATTTATAATTGTGCTGCAAATATACATGTATAAATCCATTGTCTTTCAAAATATATTTACTTCAATGCAACCTTTCTTAAATAAGTAATTTATAAAATAACTTGCTTGTCATGCCGTGTGTAAAAAAAATAAAATGTATAAAATAAAATAGAACTCTTGTGGGGAGGGGTGTAAACGTAAATGGTCCTTAGGTAAGCGATAGTCAACATTTTTCTTTTTGTATATTTTGTAAAATTATTAACCGGATGTTTTGTAAATGTTTTCGTCAATCGTGTACCGTAATTACTAACCCTAAGTAAAATTTTTTTTTTGATCATTTTTTTAAGCAACTTTACTGATATGTAACGAGCATAGACGTTCGTTACATTGTTTTTTTTTATATTTATTAAACATGAAAGTAAATTAAAAAGTTTGCATTTAAAAATTTTCTTTAAGAATTAAAAATTGAAATTAAATATCATCTTAAACTCATATATATTAAATCGCACAGATAAATGAAAAATTATTAAAATAAAACTTTATTAAAGAAAAAGTATTTTAAAACTAAATTTTAAAAAGATTTGGAGATAAAATTATATCTTTAAATTTATCTTTAAATATATTTTTGATTTGGAAAACAGGTTAATTAATCAGAAAAGGAAATGATTGTTAATTAGTTAAATGTAAACCAGCCTTGGGCATTTAAATGTAAAAACATCGGTCAGATAGGAAAACAATAGAAACTGTTAGCAAATAATAAGAAATCCCTATGGAATCGGACCGCAGCGAAAGGACCATCACCTCGGTGACGTAATGTAAATTCAATCCTTCACATTAATATAAAAAGGACAAGTTTGGAAATTATTGGTTAGTTAATGATTATTACAATGTGACTATATGTATTAGTACGGAGTTGGAGGTGAAGGGATTGAAGGAGGCGCTTTCAATTCCTTCAGCTGTTAAAGAAAAGGGAGTGAAACATCGTTTTTTTACATTGAGGACCAACTAAATTAAAAAACCTCCGAATGAATAAATAAAACAACGGCTAAATGTATACCAATATCTTCAGGATGGCGTGGGAATTCCCGTTCAAACTTACTAACGACAGATAAAGATGAACTGTTTAAAACCGGAAGAACTTTACAATTAATGAACATTAAATTAAAAACTTTTCGTATTTAAAATAATTGCATTAGTTTCCTATCTGACTAAGGTAGTTAAAATGTTATTTGATGTATTTTTTATTTATTTGTTTAAAATCATTTCCATTTATTTAACTTTGTTCTTTAAGTTTATTTATGATTTCTGTTTTCCGATAAATTAAAATATACCAATGTTAAACTTAAGTCGGGCGTGAATGGCTATATAGATTTGTAAAGTTATATTAGGGGAGGGTAATCTTAGGTTATTTGTTTCGTTGTTAAATTGGGTCAATGGATTGGATATATTGATGTAGTTAGTAGATGTAGTCGGAGATTCGCTACTGGCAGAATCGTTTATATATATGCCGCACTCACCCGTTTGCCTATGGAAGGAATTATAAGACGGAGAACGCAGTTCCTTTCTATGGAGTTTTTTTTTATTGTTCTTCTCATTAGATAGATGTAATATTCCTATCTGATTGAGAGTCAATGTCTTTTCTCAATCTTTTTGGTGCTGCCGTATTCCGAATTACATTGAATACATTGATATATCAGATGGATTGATGCCAGTTTGACTGCGAATTTTAGCCTAAGGTTAAATAGGGATAGAATGTTTATTTTCAAATGCAAATCTATGTAGTCTATTCATACTTGACCCTAAATAAAAATGCATTAAATTTAAATTGTTTATAGATGCTTGCATGGATTGGTTATTGGTTAAGTATGTTTTGGGTTTTCATATTTGATCAAAATATATAGACATTCGATAAATAATGATACCTTACGGTGAGTATCTAAAATGTATTTATTCGGATGTCTTGTAAGTTATTGGTGACAATGCAAGTATCTTATGCTGAATACTAGAGGGTTTTTTATATTTCCCTATGCAATTGTCAGTAATCAATAATTTTGTATTTTGATCGTTTATGTTTATTTTGAAATGTTTTTGATCGTTGAAATCTATGTAACCGATCTATAGCAATATATTATAACAAGCTTTTATAATCCCATCTGTGCAAACTTAATTAAAATGTAAACTTATAATATAATAGAAATTAAAATGTAAATTAAAATCTAAGGTAAAGTTAAAAATAATGTTAAATGTTAAAATGTAAACTAATACTAAGATAATTTTAAATCTTATATATATATGTGCATAAATAAATGTTTGTATGTTAATTACTGGCAGTGGCTTATTTCATTTATTTTTTTTAATATTGAAATATAATTAGATAAGATATTATATTATTAAATCTCTGCTATTCCACTGAGCTAGTGACATGGGCTAATGACCGGAATCAAAATTTAAAAAAAAAAAAAATTTTTTTTTTGACTTACATATCTGCCTACTTTATAAATTTTTCTAGGTTCATATGCCTAGATGGCGCCTGTAGTGCAGTTATGTTAAGTGCTATTCGCCGGATCGTTACAATAAAAAAAAATTGTTTTACACATTAATATTTTTCATAACTGTAAAATTAATTTGTTTATAATTATTGATACTGGAATATTTGAGATTTTTACAATACTTGAATTTTTTGATTCTTTAATAGACCAGATCTCATTTTGATACCCTGGATATTTGGACTCCTTTAATTATGTTACAATGGACGCCTCAACTGGGGCTTGATATTTTACCATATACCTGAAAA